>JAWPHD010008351.1:0-116212 GCA_037043455.1 Cyrtodaria siliqua | reverse complement strand
AGTATTATTTATGGTTGGGTAGATTCAGTAGAGAAAAGATTTACACTTTGTGGAGTATTATTATGGTCCGGGTGATACAGAAGCGAGGAGATTTACACATTGTGTGGAATATTATTATGGTCGGGTTGATACAGTAGAGGGAAGATTTACACTATCTAGAGTACTATGGGAAGATTTACACTATCTAGAGTACTATTATTATGGGCCGGGTGATACAGAAGGGAGGAGATGTACACTATGCGGGGTACTATTATGGTTTGAGTGATACAGAATGGTGTAGATTGACACTATGTGGAGTACTATTATGGTCGGGGTGATACAGAAGGTAGGCAATTTACACTATGTGGAGTATTATTGTGGTCGGGTTGATACTGTAGAGAGGAGAATTACAGTATGTAGAGCACTGTTATGGCGGGGTGATACAGAACAGAGGAGACTTACACTGTGTATAGTACAATTATTGCCGGATTGATACAGAAGGGAGGAGATATACAATATGAGAAGTACCATTATGGTCGAGGTAATACAGACGGAGGCGATATACACTGTGTGAGGTACTATATATCCCGGATTTCTAGAGTAGAGAAAATATTTACGCTGTGTGGAGTATTTTTATTGTCGGGTTGATACAGAAGGGAGGAGATTTGCACTATATGAAATATAATTGTGGTAGGGTTTATACAGTAGAGAAGAGATTTACACAATGTGGAGTAGTATTATGGTCGGTGTGATACAGAAAGGAGGAGATTTACACAATGTGGATTACTATTATTGTCTGGTTGATACAGTAGAGAGGTGATTTACATTATGTGAAGTACTGTTATGATCGAGGTGATACAGTTGGAAAGAACTTTACACTGTTTGCATTATTATTATGCTCTCTCTGTCTGTCTCTCTCTGTCTGTCTGTCTGTCTGCCTCTCTCTCTCTCTCTCTCTGTCTCTGTCTGTCCCTCTCTCTCTCTCTCTCTCTCTCTCTCTCTCTCTCTCTCTTATCTGGTGTTTAATATGAATGGGAACACGGAAGTGTGCGTTGTTTAATTTTGATAATATAAATGTCTAACTGTATAAGCCATTTCTAGCGTGTTGCACCACCATTTTAATATAGACACACAAATATACTCTTTCTAAAGTTGATGGTTTCTTATTAAAACCCGTACTTATATTCTTGTTAGGCTTGTTAACTGGTTAGTTGTGTAATAAAACATCATTGTCCTTGAAACTCATGGACTGTAATTAGTGTTAATATCATACCAAAAACTATGCACGGCAAATAATGTTTGCATTGCTGCACGCTGATATAGTTCAGACTGGTTAGTAAGATTCTTAGAATTTAGAGATCTTACATGACAGAGAATTACACATGATCTGAAGAGTGTATTTTGTTGTTAATAATGGCAAAATCCTTACTACATTTTAATTTTCCGTTACTAGGAACATTCACTCAGAGTAACATACCATACATTGATCCAAATAATTATCCTATTTCATTGATATATATTTTGAATATTTGAAATTTGAAAAAAACTTCAATAGAGTATAACTGGTCATGATAGTATTACAATGGTTACTACATCTTTTAATAAGTAACTTTATACATATTGGTTACTGCACCTATTTAAATGGACATTTATGTATAATGGTTACTGCATCTATATAATGTATAATAGCCACAGCATATTTATATGTATTGTTATGTATAATGTTTATTGCATCTATTTATATGTAAATGTACACTTCTCAAAACTGCTAACTACAACGCTACGTTTTGGGTTATATATATCGATGGGTTGAATGTTTTTCAATAAAATAAAAAGGAAATACCAATTCAATCATTTTTACATCATTTCATTTTATTTTTTTCATGGGCAATGCTAGAACTAAACCACAATAAGCAATTACAAACGACCCATGTAAACACTAAAGTCACACTTTTCATTTCTTGTTCATAAAAGTGTGACTTTAGTGTTTACATGGGTCGTTTGTAATTGCTTATTGTGGTTTAGTTCTAGCATTGCCCATGAAAAAAATAAAATGAAATGATGTAAAAATGATTGAATTGGTATTTCCTTTTTTATTTTATTGAAAAACATTCAACCCATCGATATATATAACCCAAAACGTGAGCGGTGTAGTTAGCAGTTTTGAGAAGTGTATGTATAATGTTTACTGCATCATTATATACACGTAACATTATGTATAGTGTTGACAGAATCTATTTATATGTATACATTTATGATAATGTTTACTGCATCATTATATACACGTAACATTATGTATAGTGTTTACAGCATCTATTTATATCTATACATTTATGTATAATGTTTACGTATTTATATGCAAACAGAATGTATTATGCATTATGGTTACTGCATGCATTTATATGTAACTATGAATAATGGTTAATGTATCTGTTTATATGTAACTATGTATTATGGTTAATGTATGTATTTATATGCAATCATAATGTATTATGGTTAACGCATCTATTTATAATTAACTATGTATAATGGTTACTGCCTCTGTTTCATCTATTACTGCCCCTCTCCGATCTATTTTATATTTCTTTTTACTGCCTCTGTTTGTATGTAACTATGTATTATGGTTTCTGCATGTATTTATATGTATCTATGTATAATGGTTACTGCATCTATTCATATGTAATGTAATGTATTATGGAAACTGCATCTATTTATATGTACAGCGATGACTGCATCCATTTATATGTAACTATTGAAAATGGTTACTTCATCAGTTTATATGTAACTATGTATAATGGTTACTGCATTTATTTATATGTGACTATGTACAATGGTTACTGCATCTATTTATATGTAACTATGTATAATGGTGACTGCATCCATTTATATGTAACTATGTATATTTGTACATCTATTTATATGAAACGTAATGCATTATGGTTAATGCTTCTATTTAAAAGAGACTATTAAATCATTTTATAATTATTTTATATTTAGAATTTTGTGATTCTTGATTTCAAGCAACTTATTACTGAATGAGAGATGCAAACACATTATCACAGCACTTTAAAGGAGTAGCATCATAATGGCATGAAGTGATGTCATAATACCAGGCTGTGATGTTACAATACCAACAATTGATGTCATGATAGAAACAACCAAATGAAAACATTAATGAAGCATTCTTACCGGTTTAGTATGGTGGCTGATTTTTGCCATTTGTCGTTTTTTTGTTATTTCGCCGCGAAAAGACGACAGAAAGAAAAGACGACATGACTAAAAGACGCCAAATGAAATGCGAAAAGACGACAGAACGAAAAGACGACAGAACGAAAAACACGACATTTCAAGGGCGAAAAGACGACAGAACGCCACGCGGAAAGACGACACTTCAGCGAAAAGGCGCTATTTGATATTTCGTCTTTTCGTTATTTCGTGTGGCTTTATGTCGTCGTTTTGCGATGCATTTGTCGTATTTTCGATATGTCGTCTTGTCGTTCTGTCGTCTTGTCGTTCAGTCGTCTTGTCGTCTTGTCGACATGTCGTCTTTTCGCCTTCCGGTTGGAATGCGCATTTAATAACACAGTGATTACACATTGCAATTGTTTTCCATGCAAAGGGTCGCAGTGCCGAAGTGCGCATGTCAACCGAAAGGCGAAAAGACGACAGAACGACAAGACCCCAAGACGACAGAACGAAAGACGACAATTTGGGAGAACGAAAATACGATAGAACGACAGAACGAAAAGACGCCAAATGCATCGCGAAAAGACGACAGAACGACAAGACGACAGAACGACAAGACGACAGAACGACAGAAAAACAGAACGAAAAGACGACAAAAGGCCACAGGAAATAACGGAAAGACGACAATATCAAATGGCGTCTTTTCGCGGCTGAAGTGTCGTCTTTTCGCGTGGCGTTCTGTCGTCTTTTCTGCCATGAAATATGTCGTCTTTTCGTTCCATCGTTCTGTCGTCTTTTCGTTCTGTCATTTTTTCGCGCTGCATCTTTTTGTCCTGTCGTTTTTTCGTTCTGTCGTCTTTTTGCGGCTAAAAAACGAAAAGAAGACATGGCAGAAATCAGCCACCATAGTTTAGAGATAAAATCCTGGACCAATGAGACCAGTTAATTTAGCAAGGTGAAAAAACTCAATACTTTCTCAGAACTGACTGAGCTTTTATTTGACGTTGAGTAATGAGGTTTTAAAAATCCAGAACCACAAAATTCTAATAATCAAATAATTCTCAAAATGATTTAATAGACTGATTTATATGAAACTATGTATAATGGTTGCTGCATCTATTTATATGTAACTATGTATAGTGGTTACTGCATTTATTTATATATAATTGTTACTGTATCTATTTATATGTAAAATAATGTATAATGGTTAACGCACCTGTTATATGCAACATTATGTACAATGGTTACTGCATCTACTATGGTTACTGCATATATTAAATGCAACTTTATGTATGATATTTACTGCATATAGATGCATGCAAATAAGTACTGATAAAGGTGATCCTTTGAGAGCAACTAACACAATTAAGAGAATAAAGCAGCAGTCTCTGTTTTATTGAGTCTGTTCATGAGAAGAAATGGAAAAAAGCAACACTTCTCACGCCCCTAGCACCGGCTAGGGGGCGTAAACTTTATTTACAATTGAACTTTATGAATGATGGGTACTTTATGTGTGTAACTTACTGGTTTTGGGTGCTACATATACTAATTTATATGTGTCTTTATAGATAATGGATACTGCATATATGTGAATTTATATTTATGGTAAATGGGTGCTGTGTATATGATACTTGTGTGTAACTTATGGGTATTGGGTACTGCATATATATAAGACTTTATGGATATATAAATACTGCATACGGTATATTTATTTTGCAGTTTATAAATGGGTAGTTTATATGAATGATTATTGTTGCATATATTGATATGTGACTTGATGGGAAAATTACATTTACTTTTAAATACGTTCCAGAGATCTTATTTAATTACATAGCAATACTATTTATACGCATACTAATATAAATCCTGCATTAGTGTTGTTATTGTTATTTTGTTCATTTATTAGGTCAGTATAAAATTATATTAATTTTGTTTGTTCAAATAATCTTTTGTTGATTTACAAGTTTCTGAAAATCTCTGTCGATACCTCCATCATATGTTCTTTTAAAAATTAAATACCTTGTACTGAAATTAATTTAGCGCATTTTGTTAAATAAACGTAATGATATTTGATTATAACGATTTTAATATGAACGATGTATATTGATTCTTATTTTTGTTTACAAAAAACTACTCGATGACAGTTTTTACACTTTATAAGTGCATGTTCTACTGTTTATTTTTCCATTCATGAGATTTAAATATTCAATATGGTTATCGTGAGTAACACGATACTAAACTATTGCTTCGTGTTTTATTTTCCTTTATCCCGACATGAAATTCCCAATCTCTGCTAACATACCATTTGGAATGCATTCACTTCATTTTGGCAATATGTATTTACAAGTACAACGTGAACGAGCCGCGAATATTCATTCCATATATAGTAATACATTGACATGCGCCGATGGTCCAGTTTGTCACGCACGTTTTCAGTTTATGTATGAGATAGTTTAAATTAATATTCACTTCCTATTATTACTGTCCAAGGCTAACTGAAACACGCCCAGTTTCAACCGACTTTGAATGGACCAATCGGAAGGTTCGTTATATAAATTAGTTTGAGTGACGTAACAAATACTAACGGTGTCGCTTTACATATTGCTGTTAGCGTTTGATTCACGGGCGAGAGACAGGAAAAACGATAAGGGAAAGAACGTATGTAAAAAAAAATCAAGGTACTAAAGTTAAATATGAAATAAAAATTGTCATATTCACAATATCTAGAAATAAATCAAAAGACATAAGGGCCTCAAAATGCTCACGTTTACACGAAATATGAGCAACAACACGTTCCATTTATAACTCGATGTTAAACTGGCAAGCTTGGCCTTAGATTCTACATTTGAACAAACTTGGTAAAGATCCGCATTTATAAACTGCATGCAAAATAAAGCCTCTACCTCGTCTAGCTTCAGAGAAGGCATTTGCTAATATTATATAACACCATGTTAAACTACGGGTCGGTTCCAGATATGCTCCCAAAACCACGATTTAAATAAACTTGGTAGAAGACTATACGTTTATACTCAAAGCAAAATAGACACATGTTCAAGTCACATTTCTAGAAAAAACAGCAAAACATGCAGACGGACCATGGTTAGAAAGAATCATTTGCATGTTACTCGGAATCTACTCAGTAACGGTCCTAAAGTGATCTCCAAATGTCACAGAGCTAGCAAAATGTGTAGCCAGACCGGCGCTCGAACTCGGAACATACGGGCTGCCGTCCCGTGGAGCTACAGGCCGTAGAATTTAACATCAATCTACCAGTTAGATACATTTATATAACTGTATGTTAGACTGTGAACCCTTGGGCTGGGACACCATTTGAAAAAAACTTAGTAGAGGAACATCATTTATTGAAAGATTTCTTTATCTACACTGTCCTGTTTTGATAGGATGACAGTAGGGTAAGTGTGAGGTTTGGTGCACTGTAGAACCGCTTTAAACCCCCCAGTGGCCTACTTTGCCACTGACCTGTCCAATACGGTAGTCCTATTGTCAACCCTTTTGTGTTTGTGAAGTCGTTTGAATTTATTATTACTTTTGTCTTCTTGTTTGTCTTTTTGTTTCTGTTTTTTGTGTTGACTGTCCTCCTTGAATCTACTTTCCCTGTCCGATCTTTTTATATTTCTTTTTGATAAGCCTGTAAAATGTAAAATAAAAAATGTATTTGTGGTATGTGTTAGTATGTATCATAATTTATTACACATACATTTCAACAGTAAGTGTGAGTGAATGTATGTGTACATTTAAGCTGGTACCTTATGTAGCTTTCTTAAAGAGTTTAAACTTAATGGTATTATTTCCCACTCATGAAATAGAACTGGGCCATGGCAAGGAAGAGCGTATTGTCCCCTTTCCGTTCCTGGTAGAACAGAACGTGTCAGTTTTGCTCTTTAATCATTTTTTTCTATAACTTGAATATGCCATTTCTGTTTCACGGAATAAAACTATATTGACTTTGAAAAATACTTATAGGCGCTTATCCAAAAGAACTCTATGCTTCACTATAATCTAAACACAAATTCGGGTTGATACAGATGCAAAGGACAGATATAAAACTGCATTTTCTTAACACAGGGAAGAAAAATGGCAATGCAGACGATACGCATTTGGTGTTGCATTTTATTATATCAGCGCAAATGATATTCTTAAATTTTCTTTAAACAATAGCATTAAAACAATTTTAGGACATTGTAGATAGTGTTGAAACGAGAGCCTCTGTAAATATAAAACTCATAAAAGGATTGCTATATACTGAAAAAATAATTGAAGCAATACAATTGTCTATACCCCAATCGAACAGAGGCTATACTATGTGTCGCAGCGGTCATTAAAAATGTTGTAAAAATAATTTTCAAATATATGTTGGACATTATTTTCACAGTACCATACCGATGTTTTCAAATGCTTTACATTTTAAGATAACGTTCACTTTTCTTTAGCTAGATGAGCAAATCGTAGTGCTAAAGTTATTTTTAATATATGTCAGAAAATAGAGTTGTTGCTCCATATCACTTTAGTAAAGAGCACCGAGCTAGATGACTACGTTACAACGAATATGCATTATCAAGGCGTCAACATGAACTGAGAAGTGTATACAAATACATGCGGTAGTGTTTACAGCAGATGACACTGAGTGTTATGGCTTAGACATATGCAGTACTTATATTGTGTGTGAACCTCCGTAGCAGTGTTCTGAGATGGCGCATTTGTATCTGTGACTATTTATATGTTCCTGATAACAAATCATCTATACAATTTTCACATCAGAATCAGAAGACTCACTGTGCCCTTCTATATCACACCCACGACAATTGAGTATTTACTTCTCAGGCTCAGTGATGTATATTCCTTAGTCATAAGTATATACTATGTAATTCCTTACCTTATTATCTCCATCATGTCCAACCATTCTTAACAATAATTTGTACAGTTATCTTTTATTTTTGAATTTTTCAATATTCCCAAAACAATGTCATCTTTATAAAATACCCAAATTATACACAGGTCTTGTGTACTGTAGTGTACACTATGCTGAGTATCCATACCAATTATAATTGGCAATTAATTTTCATTTTACACGGATACATTATGTCAACCTCATGATATATTTGCTGGCAGTGTGAAGTTCTGTTTAGTCACCAGCTTACATTTACTTTGGCCAGGTTTCTTACATAACAGGACTCTGCTTTGGCGCAAAAGTTCAGAGCAATTATTGTTTATGTGATAAATAGTGCAGTGGAAATTAGATGAAGATAAAAGAGTAAATATATTGTAAAACATGGATAATACTGGGGAAAAAAACTGTCACAGTTCCAATAAAAATGATATATGTTGGAATCATTGGATTGATAAACTTTACTACTAGCCGATTTGTAAATACATTTATTTTGTCGTCTGCAGGGAGAGTTGTTTGCATGTGCAATTGTTTAAGTCATTCACAGTAACTGACAGGCCTGTATAGCTGGTGTAATTGATAAGACCCAATTTCTCCCTACCAGGGTAAGGAATGTTGCCCTTTCCAGCTCAAAAAAGGGAATAGGAAGATCCTGTTTAATGTCATTGGGAAGAGCCATCCCGTTATTGATAGAACAGAACGTGTCAGAATGTTGTTTTCAGTAACTTGAATATACCGTTTGTGTTTTACAGAATCAAATATTATTGTTCTCGATACAGAGATTTACAATCCCACTTAACCCACAATTAACCCTGTGGTATATTTGGTCCTACGTAGAACACAGCGTTTTATAGGTTCTTGGGGTGGCTTTTATTGCTTGGTATTAAATCCTGGATAGATTGTATGCAATTCTTAATTTGTGAAAGGTAGAACAATATTGTCGCTAAGATTTGATATTGAGCGATTCTACACACCTCTCAAAATGTGAAAAGTTTATATTAATAGAAACATTGTATAATTAGTATCTACATATACATGCGTATGTTTATGTACAGATAATGACATGCACGTGTGGATTCTATGAAGACATGTTTAATTCTCAAGCAGGACGAATACAAATAAATACTGATAAAGGTTATGGTAATCTTATCGCAGAATAGTTCTTGAACTACTATTAAACTGTTGCCGTCACACTTTACTATCCGATGCCTCGCCTTTATCTATAAGAAACGTATAGCCCATTATCATAAGGTATTCTTTTAAATAATCAGTTATTTCCCTTTGTCTATAAAATGCCTAAATCCTGTATATGCTTCTTATATATACTAGAGGTATGTATAAGTATGTATATATAATTTATTATACATTAAAACCACCAGTGTGTTTGAGCTAATTTATGTGTAAGCTGGTACCTTAAGTATATTGTTGGTTTCTTTAAGGATATACGCGTAATAATATTATTCCAGCTCAATAAGGGAAATTAAGGTCCTCTTTAATGTCTTTGTAACGAGAGTATTTGCCATTTCCGTTACTGATAGAACAGAATGTGTTAAGTTTGCTCATCATTTTGTATTCAGTAACTTTTGAACATACATTTTCTGTTTCACAGAATAAAACACTATTGCCTCGATACAGAGCTTCGGGCATTTATTAACAACCCCACATAACCATAGCGTTTAAGAGGGTCTATCTTATATATAGAGCGCTGTGCTAGTTTAAAAGCCCGCTTAATCATGTGACAATATTTAAAAGTAGTTAAAATTGTCGACAGTACAATTTGGTAATTATCGTTCGAGGTTTATGATAATAGTAACCCTGATGGAGGATCAGTTTATTTATACACAGACTAGGCATGTTAAAGTGAAGAATTGAGGAATGAATGAGTTTAGAAACATATACTCCATAATATTTTGCTTGGGAAACATCCCCGTTCGAGGTATGGATGATTAACGTTGTCAACATTGAAATCATAGGTCTTATCAAATATCTTGCTAATACGTGGTATTTATTTTCCGTTAAACTTAAATGTTTGCAAAGTGTAGACAATACAAGAAACAAAACAGCGACTTTTTAATGATGTGTGTTTAATTAAAAACTATAGTACTACTTGAGCTTTAAGTTTGCTTTTCGTCCGTGCCAGCCTTGAACACGAATTACATACTCGAAAACAACACTAGCATTAGTGGATTTAACAGGATACTATGTGCATCGCATTGAAACCGTCACTGGGAAAGACCGCTGGAGTATTAAACCGGGTTCGAAAGATGATGCAAATATTTCAAACGACTGTGGTCAAGGTATGATGCTAATAAAAGATATAAGTGGTAGTTCAGTCAGTTTATCTAGGCCTGGGGATATTTGCATCAGTTACAAATTAAAACGTTTTTGTTAACGACTTGTCATATTTTGTAGCAAACCCGAGATGACAGACATATCTAGATGTGCATGTATATTCAAGTATTACTTACTGGTCCTTTGAGATTAATACGCCAAAACTTTGAGGTGCTAGGGTGCATGATGGGTGCTGCACCAATATTACCTCTCATGAACAGACTCAATAAAACCGAGTCAGCTATTTTTGAACAGTTACATAACAGTACACTACTACAATATGTACGACAAATAGGGGATGGATATTCTGGTATTCTTTGCGACAAGATGCAGAATATCAGTTAAAAGATGTATAGTGTGGGTAATACTATCTATATCTAATATATATCTCTGTAAAATCCTAAGACTCCCATGCAAACATACAATTGTGATGTTCTTGTGGAAAATAATGACATATAGTGTTTGGTTATTTTACACAGACAAAGAGTGCATGGACTTACTGGACCGATGCTTTTTTTGTACCCAATAGGGAAGCCACGAATGCTGCGCAACTATTAATATAATAGCTTAGATCATTTAGGGGCACCACACATTTGCCATATTCACCAAAACATGTATGAATACCTTTTTCTAATAATTGTTAAGTGTATTAGGTATTACGAATACAAGAAATTCAGATCATCTATATATGAATAACAGTGATAATATGATTGAAAAAGCAACAGTCATTTGTATGTTGTAACCCTTTACTGAATGCAAATCGGAAAGCGTGTGTTGAATACGTACCGTTTGTAAAGCTTGAATATAGACCATCATTTCACCAGTCTACAGCAGTGTTTTGTACTTGTTAAAGTTGCCGGTTTGACTTGGCTTTTGTTCCTCCTTAAAAGAAAGCTATGAAGCTGAAACATATATCAGCAGTGATAATATGTAAGAATAGTTGGAACTTGTCATGATTTTGAGAAGACAAGCGTTGAGATTAAAACGTTAAATAAATGTAATTAATGTATGGACACAAAGGAAACTGTCATAATTAAAATTAAGTTGAACATATCAAGATCTTTTAGTAAACCAGTCAAGAAAACCGGGCTGAGTCACAAATTACATCGACCGTGGTTGGATCCGCTCCAACTCCTAACGGGGTAACTGATGTACTGAATATAATCACAGTTGGTCCTAGAAGCAAAAGTAGATACAAAATCGAACAGGAAAAGTAGCATTCGAGTACGACAGTCAACCATAAACACACACATAATATTGGTTACTGTGACAGGTTAAAATCATGTACCTTTAATCATGTTACTGCTTGATATAATCCTGGTTCGATTGTATGCAATTCTCAATTTATGAAAGCGAAAAGGGAAACAATATTACTTTCAAATTAACCATTGCTGGTAGATCTGATACTGAGCATTTTACACACACCTGAAAATATAAATAACTTATATATTAATATGATTATTGTGTAAATAATTTATACGTATACATGCAAATATGTGTTGTACAAAAAATGACATACAGTTATGTGTAGATTCTATGACAACCTTATATTCTCAAACAGGACGAAATGCAAAGGCTATTTAGGCGAGCAAAACGTCACATTTCATAGTCAAGTGCAGTCAGAGCCACAATATCGTTAGACGAAACGACAATACACAAACGAGTATGCTTGGGTTCACATTTTTCAACTTCCGTAACATATAGAATGGCATGTATTGGCAGTGACACAGGAAACCTGAAAACGAAAGGAATTTTCAAAATAAGTGTAAAGCAAAGATTTATCAGTAAGGATGAATATTTAACATCTATGAATATGGTTTATAAAACATAAACGAAAACCAGTAGATAACAGAGAGAGACAAAAGAATACAACAGAGAAGAAAACATATAATAACAGGAAAGTAAGGATATTTTATAGGAAAAGAGAGAAAGATAAGACAGGTAGGACCCTGCTCCCACACAAACCCACCCCACGATCGACTCAAACAAAAATAAGAAAAAATAACAACCATTAACTGTTAGTTAATTTGCCAGGTACTACAGGTCTCATGTGTATATGTTTGCAACACTAGCTAATCTTTCATCATCATCATGCATGTTGTCTACATAGCACCGAAGGCGATAGAAAATCATGTCGCACAATAGTTCTTGAACTACTGTTAAACTGTTGCCGGTCCATTTGATATCCGATGACTTCCCTTTGTCCGTAATATGGTATACCCCATTATGATCGGGTATTTTTTTTAAATGTTCATTTATTTTCCTTTGTCCATACAATTCATAACACCTATATGTGCTTATTATATGTACTTTACTAGAGAGATGCATTAGTATATAAGACCCTTCCTCCTTCTTTTCAACACAATTGACCTCGGCGAAGAGTTCCGGGTGCTTATTAGCAACCCATTTAACCCTGTGACATATTATGTCCAACGTGTGCACATCGATTAATATTGTCTTCGGAGGGATTCTGATGGCCATAGAAGATGTCCATGATCTTTCTTGTCGTGCCCTTAATGGTTTATTCTCTTACTGCTCTGGCTTCTGCAAAATCATTGAGTACCTTCATTGTGGCTTTCTAGGCTATTGTTTGTTTGTATTATATTTACACGAGCATATTTGTGTTTTACTTATATTGCCTATTGATGCTGCCTTGTTGGTTAGAGATTAAGTCATGGCGGGGATTTCTTTATTTACACTGTCCTGTTTTAATGGGATGACAGTAGGGTAAGTGTGAGGTTTGGTGCACCCTAGAACCGGTTTAAACCCCCAGTGGCCTACTTTACCACTGACCGTTCCAAGGCGGTAGCCCTATTGTCAACCCTTTTGTGTTTGTGTTGTCTTTTGCATTTAATATTGCCTTTGCCTTCTTGTTTGTCTGTTGTGTTTGTTTTTGTGTTTTGTGGTTGACTGTCCTCCTTGAATGCTACTTTCCCTGTCCGATCGTTTTGTATTTCTTTAGATATGGAGCGCAGCGCTTATTTACAAGCCAACTTAACCATGTGCAATGTCTTAAAAGTAGTTAAGATTGTCGACAGTACATTTATCCTACCCTGGTAGAGGATCATTTCATTGATCCAAGGGTAAAAAATGTTAATGTGAAGCATTGGGGAATGAATGAGTTAAGAAACATTTACTGCATTAGATATTGCTTGGAGAACAGTCCTGTTCTAGGTGAGGATAATTTACTTAACTGAAAGCATAGGTATCGTCAAACATCTTGCTAATTGTCACTCCTAGTTCAAGTTGTATGTATGCCATCTTCGGGATGGTTAAACTGCTGTTCTATTCATTTCATGTGTATTTAGTTCTGTTAAACCCAGGGCTAGGGGGCGTTAACGGTAGCAATCATATTTCACTAACGTTCATGAACAGTCTCAGTCAAACCGAGACTGCAATATTTCGTATTTATCCTGTTTGGCAGTTTCCAAAGATCCACTCTCATACTCTTTGATATAGCACAGTGGCGTTGCTTGTGCATTGGGGCGGCAGTAAAACATCTCCCCGCGCTTGCAATCATGACTGTTATTCCTGTACCTGTATACCTATATATCTGTACATCTTCATCATGCATACGGTATAATTTTCTTCGTCTAGTTCAAGTTTTTCATCTTTAGGAACAGGTTTGTTGACTATATGATGGCATGCCTTTGCACTGACAGAGGATTACCAGAAAGTAAAGGTCATTTTCAAAATAAGTGAAAAGCAAATACTGAGCAGTAACAATTGCCTTACCAGGATGACTATGTTATTTAAAGACAAAGTATGTAAAACACAAACGAAAACCAGTAGATAACAGAGACGGAATAAAATCACGAGAAAAATAATACAGCAGAGAAGAAAACAAAATATAACAAGAAAGTAAGAAAATGCTTAAGAATAGAAATCGAAAGATAAGGCAGATATTACACAAATCAGTCAGCTTGATAACCCAATCCCCAAAACCGTTTCCCTCAATTCCTCCCCTCACCCAAACAAAAAAGAAAAACACCCCATAATTGTTAGATAATTTACCAATTAATACAGGTCTCCAGCGTATACGTTTGAAACTGCTTTGCTATAACTCATTTTCATCATCATACATGTTGTCTACATAGCACTGTCCGAAGTCCTGGTTAAGGTCATTGGGAAGAGCGTAGTTGCCATCCCGTTACTGATAGAACAGAACGTGTCAGAATGTTGTTTTCAGTAAATTGAATATACCGTTTCCGTTTTACAGAATCAATTAGTATTGTTCTCGATACAGAGATTTACAATCCCACTTAACCCCCAATTAACCCTGTGGCATATTTGGTCCTACGTAGAACACAGCGTTTTATAAGTTCTTGGGTGGCTTTTATTGCTTGGTATAATCCTGGATAGATTGTATGCAATTCTTAATTTGTGAAGGTGAACGGTAGAACAATATTGTCGCTAAGATTTGATATTGAGCGATTCTACACACCTCTGAAAATTTGAAAAGTATATATTATTAGAAAAACTGTATAATTAGTATATACATATACATGCGTATGTTTATGTACATATAATGACAGGCACGTATGAAGACATTTTTAATTCTCAAGCAGGACAAATACAAAGACTATTTAGCCGAGCAAAAGGTTCAATGTCATTGTCAAGAACAGTCAGTGCCACAGCATAGTTTGACGAAACGACAATACACACTCGGGTATGCAATCTCTGGTGGATGTACTTGCTTTGAATGAAGAATGAGGAATCAGGAAGCTTGTGAATGGTTAAATAAATACAAGGCGTTCGCCATAACGTTGAATATCATTAAAGTGTGCTATGTATTACATGAAGATAAACAGTAAGGCTATTTATTCCGAAAAATAACTATGCCAGCTTCAGTGCAACACCTGTACATCGTCATCATGCATACGTTATAATTTTGTTCGTTTAGTTCAAGTTTTGTATCTTTAGGAACAGGTATGTTGACTATATGATGGCATGCCTTTGCACTGACAGAGGATACCAGAAAGTATAAGTAATTCTAAAAATAAGTGAAAAGCAAATACTGAGCAGTACCGATTGCCTTACCAGGATGACTATGGCATTTAAAGACAAAGTTTGTAAAACACAAACGAAAACCAGTAGATAACAGAGACGGAATAAAATCACTAGAAAAATAATACAACAGAGAAGAAAACAAAATATAACAAGAAAGTAAGAAGATGCTTAAAGCTACACAATACCGATAAAAGGCACACTAGAACTGAACAAATCTAACGGTAATTACGCATGTTGTACTAAGTGATTACTGTATACGTGTGGGTTCATATATACAACATGCGCACTACCTAAATTCACTGAATATTAATGAGATAAGGCGGTACTGTATGAGACGCTTCGGGTACTTTGTGTATCGACCACTGGTCTTATAACGGGTATAAAAGCGGATTTCAGCAGACGGCATTTTACCACCGAACTGATGAGACCAATCTTTAGTAGAAAGACCTAATAGGAAATACAAGTCATTAGAAATTGAAAATGAAGCTAAAGATGTACTTACTCAAACAATCTTATAAGTCCATATTTATATATCATCCAAAACAATACCTATAATTAAACGTATCGGCCTTTTAACAAAGACCCTTTCCAATTATCCCGTTGCATCTATACAAATAATCCTCCATTTTTATGCGTGTGTGTGTACTGTATATTGACACAAAACACAAGGGAGACATTGTTTATCAAAATTGGCATATTGGTAGAGGCTCATAACTAATGGTACAGATGGAGATATAGAATTTGTTATGTGAAATTATGCATGCATGGTTTACACATATTAGTAGATTATAAATCAACATATTTTAAATAAATTCCTCTTAATTTATGCATGAATTGAAATTTTGAAATTGAAAATAAAATGGATAGAGAGACACAGAGAGACACATAGAGAGGCAAAAAGAGGGAGAAGGAAAGAGAGAAAGAGAGGGAAAGAGAGAGACATACACAGAGAGAAAGAGAGAGACAGAGAAAGAGAGAAAGCGAGTGGGAGGGAGGGAGGGAGGGAGGGAGGGAGGGAGGGAGGGAAAAGAGTGAGAAAAGTGGAGAGAGAGTGAGGGAAGGAAGAATTTGGTGGAAGGAATTGAGAGAGTAACAGAGAGAGAGGAAGAGAGAGAGGGAGAGTTTCTATATAGTCTTAAAAACATAGGCGTAAGAACCGGAGGACACCACACCCCAATGTTTCGGGGTGGGCCCCAATACTATGTATGAATCAGCAATCTGAACATTAAAATTCTGATTGAACAGATTTCAAAATCAAAGAAAATATGAAAGATGTCAGCTTCCGTCTGTATGACAGGGTAAGTGATAACTAAAAACCGAAAGTTTAAGTATAACTATTAAGTTCAAACACTAGTTATTAACCTTTCGTAAGTTTACTTATTTAAATCTTTAATTTTCTTTAATCAAGTTCAAAGATTTTTAATGTCATTTTAAATGAAAACAGGCCCGTAGCCAGCCCTGAAATTTAACCGAGGCATATCGCTTATGTTGGTGTCCGGTGGCATTAACTTCCCTCTCCACCCTGGATTTTGTTTTGATTTCCTTCAATGTGCTGCATTTCCCCCAGGGTCCTTATATACTAGTATATAGTTATTTTTATGTAAAGTATGTACATTCCCAAATTTCAACCAAGGCAACTGCCTCTGTGTGCCCCAATGTAGCTACGGACCTGAAAAGCAATATGTTGAAAAGCAATGGTTTATATTCACGGTGGACAGACGTAACGGACCCTGGCTGCTCAAAACAGCGTTACCTAGATCCTGGTTGCTCATGTAAAGGACCCTGGCTGGTAAAAACACGTAAACTGTTGGATGTGCTGTTAAAACATATTTAATTTTTTTTTACAATAAGACACTTTTTAAAAATGATCACACCCACGGAACACTAGATGCATTTGTGTGTCTGAATTCATGAAGAACGCGTAAAAGTACGTCTAGTTCTAAGAAAAGTGTGTTTATTTCAAAAACGGGGACTGCTATTGGCATATGCTATATCTGGAATTTAGTCTGTTCAGCCATAACTTCCATTGGACGTATTTAATACATAATGATATCTACCGATTGCCAGAAGCGTTAAGTTGTTTGTGCATTGCAAAGTAACGGATCCTAATTGCTTCTGACACAGGATCCTAGCCGGTAGTTGAAAATATACATCTTAAAAAACGACTAGATATGTTCCCCTGTTCGAAATATCTCGGTCTGATATCAGCGGTGGAAGATAAAGCTGCGACATGTTCAATGGGTGGGGTTTGTGCGGGGCTCAACTTATGGAAAAAAACAATGTGCTGAGATATTTTAAAGATTTTCACATTTAACGAGTTTTCACCCTCCAAACATCGGCGAGGAACTCGTACTCTACAAGGGGGCTGGCGTAGTCTAGTTGATAGCACGTTGGATTTGACCGGATGAAGTATTATCGCTGCAGGTCAATTTATTTTGTGTATTATTGAGTAAAACACGTTCCCTTAGTCTAGTCCGTCGGATTGGTATGTACACCGGTTCTGTGTTTCGGAGTCTGTCTTTGGAACAATTTGCTAAAATATATTCGTTAGTAAGATTAGGGCAGCTTCTCGGATGTTATGTATCCTTTTCTTTGGAGCGATTAGCTATACATATTCAATATAATGTCTTGATAAACGGTTAAACAACATTCAGTTAAATGTTATGTGATAACCTTTTCAAACGATGAGGGTGCTCCCCTCGAAATGCGCTAGTGCTTTAACAAACAAAAGTGGCAACATTCTCAATACAACTTTCTCTAGAATTATATTATATGTATAAAATAATGAAAACTTGCGAATTATTATTAGTATTCGGAGATTATAAACGAAAAGCTAAGTGTTTCTATAGGAGGTGTTCAATGTATAATTTTACGCAATTATATTAATTTGTGAATAAATGTACATTAAGAGTTATTTTAAACAAAATATCTAAATAAAAAAAACACTTATTTGTTGCCAACAATAACGGTTGCCTCTCTATACGACATGTCAGGCTACATTATGCCAACACTCATGTATATAGTCTACGTCATTAGTTGTTCACATTGCTGCATTTGTTTTACTTGTAATATTTGATTTTTTATTCATTGATGTATTTTGTTTTTAAATATCATTTATGATCAAATAATTGTTACCTGTTAGGGGCTAAGCTAGAGCGTTGCTAGTGTGGTCCCGGGGCAAACTCCATGATCTTGTTTTATTCCCAGATACGCTGTGGTTCGTTTATGGGAGTATTTCCCACTATTTTATATCTTATTTGACGCTGACATGTTGATGATATAGTCTAAATCGTTATATCCTCTCGCCCCTCGTTCTATTTTTTTTTCTTTTTAACTTTTTAAATGTATTGTGTTTTGTTTTTTTCAATTTTTCAATTTTTGCAGGCAATGTGTACACAGCTGCGTGTCTTTTGAATAAACTTTTTTTTTAAATATAAAAACTGTTTGAGGACATTGTCGTGTAAAACGGCGACAAAAACCGTCATGCAGCGCGCTGCGGGGAAAGTAAGTTTGGTTTATGTCTATCGCGGGCCCATAGTTTATTTTAAGGTACTGTCGACGGAAGACAGTCATGAAGAGAGAATTATCTCAAGGTGCAAACGTATATACACGAACGTAGGTCCGGAGTACATTTATTTAGTCTTGTACCTTGAACGACATAGACGCAAAAAGATCACACCCTCTACATTCTTTACCAATATAATAATTCAATATTGGGCTGTTCTTTTTTTATTTTGCATCATGCTGTCGCATGAATGATTTTAGTAGCGGTGGTTCAGAGTGGTGAGGCCTGTTTCAAGTTCACCGCTACCGTCGTGGGTACGAATTCAGATCGTTCCCAGATTTCATGAGGCATTCGGTACTTGTCATACTTATGAAAAAGTCGGTGGTCTGCCTTCCCCACTAACAAAGCGACCATCATATATACCTAAAATGTGCTGAAGATGACTTAAAACGCCATGCAACCAACAGATGTTTTTGTTATTGTTTGTTTTGGTGGAGCCAAAGTCCTGATCGTCGTTTTCTCTTTAATCTGAAGGTATATAGAAAACAATCTATCAACCAGGATCCGGTGCCAATGATACGGATTGTGTATGTTGCCCTTTACGTGGTCCTGCCTTAATTTCATGAAGCGATTGAAAAGCTTATATTAGCAGGATTTTATAAGGTATATTTCGACAATAAAACATATTTAAAAAAAAAGTACTGAACAATTGCGATAACCTATTTAAAATATGTATTAAATGTTTTAATTTTACAATATGCAAACTGTTAAAGCCCAAATTAAGGTTTTATTTCATACCCCAGCCATTCCTGTTTTCGCCTCTTGGAGCAGGGGTTGGATGGGGTTTGAAAGTTAATACTCGGACCACGTAATGCAGAATCTCACGCATTTTTTACAGAGCAACCAGGGTCCGGTGCTCTGAAATTTAGACATGATGTAAATATTTGCAGATTTTTATGCTAAACATTTATCTTTATTAATAAATCACAGCAGGAGTTGCAAACCAATTGGGATCACATTAAATCAGTCAGAGAGAACATATGGAAGTTTGGCTTTTTAAAATCATCAACTTTGTATCGATCGACCGGTTAAGAGTAAATTTGTTTCATCTTGTTAGGAATTATTGTGCATTTGTTGTACATAAAGAAAATATATTTCGAAGGATATGATATTCAAAAGTTCCAGTGTCCATTTTCCCTCTGTTTTTACCAGCCAGGGTCCGTTACAAGTGCAACCAGGATCAAGTTAACGCAGTTTTGAGCAACCAGGGTCCGTTACGTATATCCACCGTGATATTAGCACAGTCCTTCGCGAATGAGCATATATATGTAAAGTATCTTAATTGATACAACATTGTTAATCGGCCTGTCTTAGTATGCTTTCTCCGTTGCAAACGGGTATCTAGCTCGGGCCTTAGCACTTTTTAAAACATTTTTTTTTATGAAGAAGTAGTATTCAAATGCCTTTCAGATTCATCAGATTTAAATATTAACAAACATATGCATAATAGCACGCACACAAGCACGGCGTACGCACGCACCCACAAACACGCTCGCACGCAAGAACGATATTTTTTTTTTACGAATTGACTCTTATTATTTTCCCAAGACCCTCCGGAATTGAAACGTTTAGCTGAAGGATAGACGGCTGGGCGACCTTCATGTGTATACCCCTTCCCCACATCCTAAAACCTACGATTTGCGAGAAATGATATTGCTGTTTTTTTTCCAGCAAAAGAAAATTCCATATATAAAATTAATTTGAACAATATCCTTCAAGTGTCTCATTGTAAACAATACCGAGTCAACAACTGAGCATGTATTTCACGTTACATACTATTGGCTACCGATACACTCTCTCTGTATATGTATACATGTATAATATGTGTGTGGTTTTGGATTAGTTCAAGGATATTATAGGAAATAAGTATATACAATATATGGAACATATGTGGAATACGCGGGTAAGTGTTTATAATTATTTACATAGTGATGTATTTCCGCATTTTACTTTTTCATAACAAACATGTATATAGTTACATTGCACGCCATTGATAATCCTCATCGTTGGTTTCTTTAAGGGTATACGCGTAATAATATTATTCCAGCTCAATAAGGGAAATTAAGTCCTGTTTAAGGTCTTTGTAACTGATAGAACAGAACGTGTTAATTTTGCTCCTCATTTTGTATTCAGTAACTTTTGAACATACATTTTCTGTTTCACAGAATAAAAAACTATTGACCTCGATACAAAGCTTCGGGCATTTATGAACAACCCCACGTAACCCTAGCGTTTAAGAGGGTCTTGGGTGCCATAGAAGCTACAGAGAAGCTTAGATATGGAGCGCTCTGCTTATTTACAAAAATGTGATATAGGGTCCTATAGAAACCACATCATCCGAACGCAATGTCATCGTAGGTCCGCACTGTACTGCAAACAAGGACTTGAAAATACAATGAAGGAGACAAAAAACAACAGAAAGGGTGGTGAAGACAGGTTTACCGACTTGAAACTGTCAGTAGGCAATAAGGCCTACTGGTTAGCTTGAATGGATGTTATATGCGCACAATCCTCGCTATCATCCTGACTACAGCGCCAATAGACAAGACAGTGTAAACAAAAATACATCCCATCAAAAGGAATTCTCTAACAATAAAGTCCACATCCAGAGAAAGTAACAAAAGAAACACATTCAAAAATATAATAAACATCTCAGGATGTATCCAGAATCGTACTGAACAACCATAGTAATTGCAGCTCAAGAGAAAATCAATCTAGGGTACGACCCATTGAACCATTTGACAATATTTAAAAGTAGTTAAGATTGTCGACAGTAAAATTTGGTAATTGTCGTTCAAGGTTTATGATAATAGTAACCCTGATGGAGATCAGTTTATTTAAACACAGACTAGGCATGTTGAAGTGAAGAATTGAGGAATGAATGAGTTTAGAAACATATACTCCATAATATTTTGCCTGGGAAACATCCCGTTCGAGGTGGGATGATTAACGTTGTCAACATTGAAATTATAGGTCTTATCAAATATCTTTTTAATATGTGGTATTTATTTTCCTTTAAACATAAATGTTTGGAAAGTGTAGACAATACAATAAACAAAACAACGATTTTTTAATGATGTTTGTTTATTAAAAAATATAGTACTACTTGGCTTTAAATTTGCTTTTCGTCGGTGCCAGCCTTGAAAACGAATTACATACTCGAAAACAACACTAGCATTAGTGGATTTAACTGATATCATCGATTTGGGGAAAAAACCATTAAAAACATTAAATGGAGGATACTATGTGCTTCGCATTGGAACCGTCACTGGCAAAGACTGATGGAGTATTAAACCGGGTTTGAAAGATGACGCAAATATATCAAAAGACTGTGGTCAATGTTTGATGTCAATAAAATATATAAGTGATAGTTCAGTCAGTTTACCTAAGCCTTGGTATATTTGCATTAATTACAAATTAAAAAGTTTTTGTTAATGACTTGTCATATATTGTAGCATATATTCAAGTATTACATACTGGTCCTTTGAGATTATCAATCCCAAACTGTGAGGTGCTGGGGTGCATGCTGGGTGCTGCACCAATATTACCTCTCATGAACATACTCAATAAAACCGAGTCTGTTATGTTTCGCTCTTGTTTTTGTGTTGGGTCTTTCAGTATTTATTGATACGAATATCACAGGATAATGTGTTATTGTAGAAAATGGGAAAAAGAGGACGGTAACACTTACACTTTTATGTCAAGTATTTGGTCCTTAAACAGTTACATAACAGTACGTTACTAAAATATGTACGACAAATAGGAGATGGATATTCTGGTATGCTTTGCGAAAAGAGGCAGAATATCAGTTGAAAGATGTATAGTGTGGGTAATACAAGTTATATCTAATATATATCTCTGTAAAAGCCTAAGGCTCCCATACAAACATACAACTGTGATGTACTTGTGGAAAATACTGACACATACGGTTTGGTTATTTTACACAGACAAAGAGTGCATGGACTTATTGGACCGAGGCTTTTTTGGTACCCAATAGGGAAGTCACCAATGCTGCGCAACTTTCAATATAATTGCTTAGTTCATTTAGGGGACCACACATTTGCCACATTCACCAAGACATGTATGAATACTTTTTTTCTAATAACTGTTAAGTGTATTAGGTATTACGAATACAAGAAATTCAGATTATCTATATATGAATAACGGTGATAATATGATTGAAAAAGCAATAGTCATTAGTATGTTGTCACCCTTTAGTGAATGCAAATCAGAAAGCGTGTGTTGATACGTACCGTTATTAAAGCTTGAATATAGACCATCAGACCACCAGTCTACAGCAGTGTGTTTTACTTGGTAAAAAAATAAAGTTGCCGGTTTTACTTGGCTTTTGGTTCTCCTTAAAAGAAAGATATGAAGCTGAAACATATATCAGCAGCGATAATATGTAAGAATAGTTGAAACTTGTCATGATTTTGAGAAGACAAGCGTTAAATAAATGTAATTAATGTAAGGGCACAAAAGAAAATGTCATAATTAAAATTATGTTGAACATATCAAGATATTCTTTTAGTAAACCAATCAAGAAAACCGGACTGAGTCACAAATTACAGCGACGTGGTTGGGTCCTGTCCAACTCCTAAGGGGTTAACTGATGTTCTGAATATAATCACTGTTGGTCCTAGAAGCAAAAGTAGAAACAAAAATTGAACAGGAAAAGTAGCATTCAAGGACGACAGTCAACCATAAACACACACATATATTGGTTACATTGACAGGTTAAAATCATGTACCTCTAATCATGTTACTTGGTATAATCCTGGTTCGATTGTTTGCAATTCTCAATTCCTGAAGGCGAAATGGGAAACAATATTACTTTCAAATTAACCATTGCTGATTGATCTGATATTGAGAATTTCTACACACACCTGAACATATTATTAACTTATATATTAATATGATTATTGTATAAATAATATATACGTATACATGCATATATGTGTTGTAAAAATAATGACATACAGTTATGTATAGATTCTATGACGACCTTATATTCTCAAGCAAGACAAAATGCAAAGACAAATTAGTCGAGCAAAACCTCAAATTTCATAATCAAGTGCAGTCAGTGCCACAATATCGTTAGACGAAACGACAATACACACACGAGTATGCTTGGGTTCAAATATTTCAAATTCCGTAACATATAGAATGGCATGTATTTGCAGTGACACAGGATACCTGAAAATGAAATTTTCAAAATAAGTGTAAAGTAAAGATTTAGCAGTAAGGATGCATATTTAACATCTATGAACATAGTTTATATAACATAAACGAAAACCTGTAGATATCAGAGAAAAAAAAGAATACAACAGAGAAGAAAACAAAATATAACAGGAAAGTAAGAAAATGTAAAAGGAAAAAGAGAAAGATAAGACAGGTAGAAAAAAATCAGTCTAACATCGAACACCCAATCTCCAACCCCGTTTTCCCAACCAACACCCCGCTCCCCACAAACCCACCCCACGATCGACTCAAACAAAAATAAGAAAAAAATAACAACCACTAATTGTTAGTTAATTTGCCAGGTACTACAGGATTCAGGTGTATATGTTTGCAACACTAGCTAAAATCATTTTCATCATCATGCATGTTGTCTACATAGTACTGAAGGTGATGGAAAATCATGTCGCACAATAGTTCTTGAACTACTGTTAAACTGTTAAACTGTTGCCGGTCCATTTAATATCCGATGACTTCCCTTAGTCCGTAATATGTTACACACCATTATGATCGGGTATATTTTAAAATATTCATTTATTTTCCGTTGTCAATATAATTCATAAATCCTATATGTGCTTATTATATGTACTATACTAGAGAGATGCATTAGTCCAACATGTGCACATCGTTTTAGATTGTCTTCGGAGGGATTCTGATGGCCATAGAAGCTATAGAGAAGGATAAAAATATCGGACAGGGAAAGCAGCATTCAAGGACGACAGTCAACCACAAAACACAAAAACAAACACGCAAACAGACAAACGAAAAAGCAAAATTAATAAAAAATACAAACGACATCACAAACACAAAAGGGTTGACAATAGGGCTACCGCCTTGAAACGGTCAGTGGCAAAGTAGGCCACTGGGGGTTTAAACCGGTTCTAGGGTGCACCAAACCTCACACTTACCCTACTGTCATCCCATTAAAACAGGACAGTGTAAATAAAGAAATACCCGCCATGATCTAATCTCTAACCAACAAGGCAGCACCAATAGGCAATATAAGTAAAACACAAATATGCTCTAGTAAATATAATACAAAAAAAAAATAGCCTAGAAAGCCACAATGAAGGTACTCAATGACTTGGCAATAAGCACATATAGGATTTATGCACCCTAGAACCGGTTTAAACTCCCCAGTAGCCTACTTTGCCACTGACCGTTCCAAGGCGGTAGCCCTATTGTCAACCATTTTGTGTTTGTGATGTCGTTTGCTTTTATTATTGCTTTTGCCTTCTTGTTTGTCTGTTTCCATGTTTGTTTCTGTGTTTTATGGTTAACTGTCCTCCTTGAATGCTACTTTCCCTGTCCGATCTTTTCATGTTTCTTTATCCGAAGCTATCATCGAAGCTATCATCCAAGTCTGAAATGGTTAACCTGTTCGGTCTTCCTATGACTTCAATAAAGACCAACGTGCTAGATGACTACATTACAACGACGATGCATTATCAAGGCGTCAACATAAGAACAAACAGTGATTACATGTAACTGAAAAGTATAGACGATATGTTGATGCACAGCACACTCGAATACTATGGTAATCTTATCACAGAATAGTTCTTGAACTACTATTAAACTCTTGCCGTTACACTTTAACATCCGATGCCTTCCCTTTATCTGTAAGAAACGTATAGCCCATTATCATATGGTATTCTTTTAAATAACCAGTTGCTTCCCTTTGTCCATAAAATCCTGTATATGCTTCTTATATATACTAGAGGTATGTATTAGTATGTATCATAATTTATTATACATTAAAACCACCAGTGAGTTTGAGCTAATTTATGTGTAAGCTGGTACCTTAAATAGATTGCTGGTTTCTTTAGGGGTATACGCGTAATAATATTATTTCAGCTCAATAAGGGAAATTAAGGTTTAAGGTCTTTGTAAAGAGAGTATTTGCCATGTCCGTTACTGATAGAACAGAACGTGTTAATTTTGCTCCTCATTTTGTGTTCAGTAACTTTTGAACATACTTTTTTCTGTTTCACAGAATAAAACACTATTGACCTCGGTACATAGCTTCGGGCATTTATGAACAACCCCACATCACCCTAGCGTTTAAGAGGGTCTTTGGTGCCATAGAAGCTAGTGACAAGCTTAGATATGGAGCGCTGTGCTTATTTACAAGCCCATTTAACCATGTGACAATATTTAAAAGTAGTTAAGATTGTTGACAGTACAATTTGGTAGTTGTCGTTCGAGGTTTATGATAATAGTAACCCTGATGGAGGATCAGTTTATTTATACACAGACTAGGCATGTTAAAGTGAAGAATTGAGGAATGAATGAATTTAGAAACATAAACTCCATACTATTTTTCTTGGGAAACATCCCTGTTCGAGGTGGGGATGATTAACGTTGTCAACATTGAAATTATAGGTCTTATCAAATATCTTGCTAATATGTGGGAATTATTTTCCGTTAAACATAAATGTTTGGAAAGTGTAGACAATAAACAAAACCGCGACTTTTAATGATGTGTGTTTAATTAAAAACTATAGTACTACTTGAGCTTTAAGTTTGCTTTTCGTCCGTGCCAGCCTTGAACACGAATTACATACTCGAAAACAACACTAGCATTAGTGAATTTAACTGATATCAGCGATTTGAAAGAAAAAACCGAAACATTAAAAACAAAAAAATGGAGGATACTATGTGCATCGCACTGGCAAAGACCGCTCGAGTATTAAACCGGGTTCGAAAGATGAAGCTAATAATTCAAACGACTGTGGTCAGGGTCTGATGTTAATAAAAGCTATAAGTGGTAGTTCAGTCAGATTACCTAAGCCTGGGGATATTTGCATCAATTACAAATAAAAACGTTTTTGTTAACGACTTGTCATATATTGTAGCAAACCCGAGATGACAGACATATCTAGATGTGCATGTATATTCAAGTATTACTTACTGATCCTTTGCGATTATCAAGCGTTGAGGTGTTCGGGTGCATGATGGGTGCTGCACCAATATTACCTCTCATGAACAGACTCAATAAATCCGAGTCTGCTATTTTCGCTCTTGCTTTTGTGTTTGGTCTTTCAGTATTTTTTATAAGAATTATTGGCAAGATTGGACTCTTTGTTATCAAAGAATAATGTGTTATTGTTAAAAATGCGAAAAAGAAGACGGTAACGCTTACACTTTATGTCAACTGTTTGGTCCTTGAACAGTTATATAACAGTACACTACTAAAATATGTAGACAAATAGTGGATGGATATTCTGGTATGTTTTGCGAAAAGATGCAGAATATCAGTTAAAAGATGTAAAGAGTGGGTAATACTATCTATATCTAATATATATCTCTGTAAAAGTCTAAGGCTCCCATACAAACATACAATTGTGATGTTCTTGTGGAAAATACTGAAACATACACATACTGTTTGGTTATTTTACAAAGACAAAGAGTGCATGGACTTAATGGACCGAGGCATTTTTGTACCCAATAGGGAAGCCACTATTAATATAATTGCTTAGTTCATTTAGGGGCACCACACATTTGCCATATTCACCAAAACATGTATGAATACTTTTTCTTAATAATTGTTAAGTGTATTAGGTATTACGAATACAAGAAATTCAGTTGATCTATATATGAATAACGGCGATAATATGATTGAAAAAGCAACAGTACCATCAGTCCACCAGTCTACAGCAGTGTTTTGTACTTGGTAAAGAAATAAAGCTGCCGGTTTGACTTGGTATTTGGTCCTCCTTAAAAGAAAGATATGAAGCTGAAACATATATCAGCAGTGATAATATTTAGAATAGTTGAAACTTGTCATGATTTTGAGAAGACAAGCGTTGAGATTAACACGTTAAATAAATGTAATTAATGTATGGACACAAAAGAAATAGTCATAATTAAAATTAAGTTGAACATATCAAGATATTCTTTTAGTAAACCAGTCAAGAAAACCGGACTGAGTCACAAGGTACAGCGACCGTGGTTGGGTCCGCCCCAACTCCTAAGGGGGTAACTGATGTACTGAATATAACCACAGTTGGTCCTAGAAGCAAAAGTAGATAAAAAATCGAACAGGAAAAGTAGCATTCAAGGACGACGGTTAACCATAAATACACACATATATTGGTTACAGTGATAGGTTAAAATCATGTACCTCTAATGATGTTACTGCTTGGTATAATCCTGGTTCGATTGTATGCAATTCTCAATTTTTGAAGGCGAAAAGGGAAACAATATTTCTCAAATTAACCATTACTGGTAGATCTGATATTGAGCATTTCTACATACACCTAAAAATATAATTAACTTATATATTAATATGATTCTTGTATAAATAATATATTCGTATACATGCATATATGTGTTGTACAAATAATGACATACAGTTATGTATAGATTCTATGACGACCTTATATTCTCAAGCAGGACGAAATGCAAAGACTATTTAGGCGTCAAAAATTTCATAGTCAAGTGCAGTCAGTGCCACAATATCGTTAGACGAAACGACAATACACACACGAGTATGCTTAGGTTCACATTTGTCAACTTCCGTAACATATAGAGGCATGTATATATATGGCATGTAATTGCAGTGACATGGATCCAAAGATCCACTCTCATACTCTTTTATATAGCACAGTGGCGTTTCTTGTGCATTGTGGTGCCAGTAAAACATCTCCCCGCGCTTGCAATCATGACTGTTATTCATTCGATCTTTGGAGATCGCTGAGCCCGATACTTAAATGTTGAGGTTTACTTACTTAAATTTCGATTCGGTGGTTCCACTACTCCGGCCGATAATTGCTATGTGTATTGCTTAACCACCCATAGGATATGTTCTCTGCTTTTTAATTTAGTCTTTTGTCTGTTACTGGTGATGCGTAGGCTTCATAACGACTGCTCCCAACTAAATTGTATTTTGCTTATTTCGCTTTTCGAGGCATAGAATTTTGTTAGATACTGGGACCATACCCCGCTGGACATGGAATTATGACATTATAAGTAACATGTCAACCGCCATATGCATGCCATATTCGGGATGGTTAAAATGCTGTACTATTGATTTGATGAATATTGAGTTGCTCAACCCGGGGCTAGGGGGCGTGAACGGTAGCAAGCATATTTCACTACCGTTCATGAACAGTCTCTGTCAAACCGAGACTGCAATATTTCGTATTTATCGTGTTCGGCCGTTTCCAAAGGTCCACTCTCATACTCTTTTGTAAGGATATATTTTTTAATCACAGCAGAAGAGAAATGGAGTTCAATTTTTAAAAATATTGTGTTAAAGTCTAGCATGATATTTGTTATCCAAATTTAAACTCACTCTTCAATAAGGGGTACGCACTTCGAATACATGATATAACAATGATTTTCCTATAAACAGAAGTTAATTATATACTCGGAAAAACACTATCATCAGTGAATTGGACTGAGGTCAGCAATTTAAAACAACTTGTCATATAATGTAGCAAATCCGAGTGAACAGACATGTCTAGGTGTGCTCGTAGTAATAAAGTTAGTAAGAATTACCTGGTACGATATGAAACCATTTCTTAAATAATAATGTGTTACTATAGATAATGTGAAACGGATGACAGTAGCTCTTAAACACTTTTGTCAATTATTCTAAAATCAGGTAGGAAAGTGTTCCACAAATAGTGATAGAACAGTATATAAATACAATTTGTAAGAAAAGTAAGGGCGGATATTCTGGTATGTTTTTTGAAAAATGTAGAATCAATATATCTCTGAAAAATACTAAGGCTCCTTTACACATAAACAATTGTGGTGCTCCTATGAAAATATACTGAAACATATTGTATGATTATGTTATATAGGGTGCATGTTTCATGTACTCAATATGAGCATTGCGCAAACATTAATATAATTATTTTGTTGATATTTAGGAGCACCATACATCTGCATACTGACCAAAACCTGTGTGAATCGAATTTATCTGAGAATTGTGAAGCGTATTAGGTATTACAAATACAAGCACTTCAGATTATATATAACGGTGATCATATGATTGAAAACGCTAACAGAACAGTCATTGTTGTGACTGCCAATTAGAAAGAGTATGAGAGTGGACCTTTGGAAACGGCCAAACACGATAAATACAAAATATCTCCGTTTGATTGTTCATGAACGGTAGTGAAATATGCTTGCTACCGTTCACCTCCCCTAGCCCCGGGTTGAGCAGAACTCAATATTCATAACATCAATAGTACAGAATTTTAACCATCCTGAAGATGGCATGCATATGGCGGTGGACATATTATTTAATGCAATCATTCCATGTCCAGCGGCGTATGGTCCCAGTATCTAATAAAATGCTATGCCCCGAAGAGTGAAATAAACAAAATGGATTTAAGTTAGGAGCAGCGGTTATGAAGCCTGCGCATCACAAGTAACAGTCAAAAGACTAAATTAAAAAGCAGACAACATATCCTATGGATGGTTAAACAATACCCACAGCCTCTTTCGGCCGGAGTAGTGCAACCACCGAATCGAAATTTAAGTAAGAAAGCCTAAAATAAGTATGTACCGTTAGTAAAGCTTGAATATAGAACATCAGTCCACGAGTCTTTAGGAATGCATTATAATTGGTAAGGAAGTTAAATTGCCCGTTTGACTTGAGTTTCGGTCCTCCTAAAAATGAAAATATGAAACATAAATAAATCGAAACAATTATAATATGTAAGACTTTTCAAAATAGTTGGAGACGGGTCATGATTTTGAAAGACAATCGTTGAGATAAACATGTTAGTGTAATTAATAAAAAAAGTTAAATTAAATTTCAAGCTCCTTTTCAATTTTAATATCTAATTGTACACATGACAATTCAATAAGAAAACAATGGTTTGAGTCCCAAATTGGTTATCGTGACAAGATAAAACAATATACAGGCAGTAATGGTCTTGCTAGTTATAGTCCTGGTTAGATTTTATGTATTTCTAAATGTCTGAAGATGAGCAAGGAAAATATAAAAAATAAAAACAATATTACATTTACAACTAAACAGTCTCAGTAAAAATAGTTTTTACTTACGAATTAACTATTACTGATAGTTTTAATAGTGAGACTTTCTACATGTCTGAAAATGTAAGAAAACAACAACATTTATGTTGGTAATAGCAAAATGATATACACATATATATTGTTTATGTACATATATTTACATACCGTTGTTTTATCTGTAAAGACATCAAATTCTCAATAAGTACGAAATGCAGAGACTATTTAGGCGAGCAGTACGTTGACTGTCATATATTTAAGAACAGGCAGTGCCACAACATAGTTTAACGAAATGGCAATATGTATGTAATGTATGGTGGATAGTTCTACTTGTTTTGAATGAACATAAGTACGAAGCATGAGGACGCTGTCGATGATTTGAATACATACGTGGTATTTAGCAGTGAATTGTGATATGTATTACTAGAAAATAGACAGTTAGAAGTTTTAATCTGTAAAATAACTATGCCAGCTCCATTGTACGCTGAGAAGAATACAATGATAAACACCTGTCCATCCTCATTTGTCATTTATCCTTTACCTCGTCTAGTTCAAGTTTGTCATCTTCCGGAACAGGTATATAGGATGGCATGCCTTTACACTGAGATTGACTACCTGAAACTGAAAGAAATTGTCATAATAAGAAAGCAAAGATTGGGCAGTAATGACTGCCTGTACCAGGATCACACAAACTAAAACAAGTAAAAAGCCGAAACGGAAAAAAACGAGAAAAAAACGACAACTTAGAAGAAAGCAAATAATAATGTAAAAAGAAAAAAATAGAAAGATAGTGTCAACATGAAAAGGACAACGTCTGAGGACATAACATATTAAAAAAGGATTGAGAGGAACAAAAGATGAAAAAGAGAAACACTATAAGAACATACATAGGTAGAATGAAGTGATAGACAAATACGAATGACATAAAAAGTTATGGAGCAAGAAAAGGTTGACAAGAGAAACAAATGGAGAATAACAAGCAATATAAAGGTAGAGAAAGACAAAGCAAAGGATGAATGACAGAAAAGAAGAAAAAGGAGTAAAAAGGAAAGAATACAAAGTAAAAAAGAAAGGAAAATGAAAGACAACTGAGACAACAAGAATAACAATTGAGAGAGAAAGAAAAGAAAAAAGAAAGAAGAAATATCAGAACAAAATAAATTAGAAAAAAGGAACACCGAAAAGGAAAGTAAAGAACAATAAAGAAATGAAATAAGTTTTAACAAAATAATTGAAAAGAAAAAGGAATATATACTGTAACAGAATAAAAATCAAGAAACTGGGGGTCAGAAACAAACTGGGAGCATAAACAAGGCTTGATTTTCATTGGAGAATATTTTTCGATTTACGACGTATATGGTGAGATGAATATATTGATTGACTGAAAACAACACTATCAATTAACATTGATAACTGAGCACTGGTTAATGTAAACTGACAGTTGAAAGCTATAAATAAAAACAGATCTTGGAGACTTCTGGATGGCTCAAAGGTTGACATTTTAAAGATTACGTTCTGCTTAACCCGGGTCTAGAGGGCTTGAACTGTAACAAACATTTTTCACTACGGTTCATGAACAATCTCAATTATTCAGAGACCGCAATACATTTATACTTATTATGTTCGGCAATTTATAAATGTCCGTTTCATACTATTTTGATAAACTGAAACTGATAATTAAAAACTGAAACCTGATACAAAACTACAAATGATAAATACATACGATAGCTAAAAACAGTAATATAATCAACCGAATTAATATATTATACAAATAGCAAAACATAAACTTACTTACGGTAATACAAAGCATGATGTTTATAGTGTCCATCGGATGTTTTGATGGGAAAACATTATTTAAAATCATTAATTATTATAATAATGTATGCATGTATGAGTCATTTCACGTTAATAATTAAATGAAAAGAAAACACTTAAAATCACTTCAAGTAATGTAATGAAAAAGGAAGTAACCTATATAGACAGCCATGTATTAACTTGGACAAATATTGAGGTCATGTTGTGTCATCTGATATGTTAGTGTATATTCATTTGTAAAACAATTTAAAACGTATAATATTGTTAAAATTTAACTGCGTGTAACTAATCTTCCGATACTTGTTTGGTAAATGCTTCGTTAATTTGGAGAGAGTGAACATATTGTCGTTATTTTCTAATATGATATGTATACACATATATACATGATATTTTATTTATTTACACATTACATTCAAGTAAACTGCAAAATGTGCATAGCCAGCATGCTGTGATGGATTAAGCATGTGCGTTGCACTTACACGGTAAAGTAGACAGTATATATATAACTATGCATACGCAAAATATAACTAATACATGTATACATCAGATCTGTTGTTAAAAAACATATGTAGCTTATTATCTATAAACAAAGTAAAAACACCTTATCGGACTAAGATTAGTTTTTAAACAGTGTATCACACACAAGTGTCAATTTGCAAGTCTACCTTATTGATTTCGAATTGGCTTATACACGACGTAAACATGATGCAAAGTACTTTATTTGTCACTATAGTAGGGTATTTATGGACAACATTGTTGAGCCTAAATGAATTGTATGTTTTACATTGTCAACAGCATATTAATATTGCTTAATGTAAAATTATGTTTATTATATTGAAGTACTCATTAATGGAATGCAGGCTTTATTTTGAGGGACCGTTATATATTTGAATTCACGAACTTAGTTTACGTTGCACACATGTATCTTTATACATGTACATGTTCAGTTGCCTCGTTTTAATAATTTAATATATCAGGTGATTTTCAGTTTTCGCTTTTGATTTAAATTTAGTAATGTTGTAAAACTTAACTTACCCTGGCTCGCCAAATCGAGGACCAATTCTTCTTTGATAAGGCTAATGCTATGATGCTAGATTTCGCATTTTTTTTATCCAGATTTGCAATTCGAGCATGGTGTAACCCCATCACATTCACTTCACTTTGACAATCTTTCTTTATGTATACATCATGACCTAGTAGCGAGTATCTATGTCATCGGTAGTAATAAAAGTCCATATATTGATTTACACCGATGTTACATGCTGTCATCCAAATTTTGAAGGTAATTTGCGAAATTTCTCACAATAATTTTCAATTCATTTCAGGCTTCATAAAAATCGTACGCTATCGATTAACATTGAATGGACCAATCGGAAGGGACGTTACTTAAATTGTTATTATTTTACGTCACACATGCTACCGGTGAGAGTGTAATTACTGCTGTAATCGTATGATCTTCAGGAGATTGACAGAAAAATGTTAATAGAAAAATATAGAGGGAGAACAGATGAATTAGGTTATAACATGTAACTAATAGGGAAACATCATCACCAAAAATGAAACAGTATGTGCACGATATGCTTTCTATATATTTTAGGGTAAAACACCTGCACTAAAAGGCCTAACGTTTACTAAACAAGAGGTCAATGGCCTTGAAACTTTACTGATAGACTTTGATAGCTAGATCAGCCATGGGAACATGTAAAGTTTATGAAAATAGGACCAGCACTTTCAAAGAAGTAGTCGCCACAAGTTTCTCCGATAATATATCTCTGTGTAAACAAAGATGGCGACCATTTTTGACATAGATTCAAATAATTTTGTTTAGAACCAACTATATGTCATGCCAGTCATTTTAGTAAAGGTTCCACATCGATACCACTTATGGTTAAGTAGTGGCCTCAACGTTGTATTTTTAAAATCTATCTAATAGCTATGGCGGCCATCTTGAATTACCGGATGACTTGATTTTTACTTAGGACCAACTATACATCTAGAGCAACACTCCTGTAAAGTTTCATGAAAATCCATCAATGAGTTTCAGAGTTTTTCTAATATAATGCTTTGTAAACAAATATGGCCTCTGGCGGCCATGTTTAATATCGAATCAAACTACATGTCACCCAAGTCATTTTAGTAAGGTTACAAATCAATACTACTTATAGTTTTTGAAAATCTTCTATTTTCTTAAACTATTTTTAACTGTGGCAGTCATCCTGAATTCCGGTCAACCTGAAATTTTACTTAGGACCGAATAGACATCAAGAGCAACATTCCCGTGAAGTTTCATGAAGAATTATCAAGTAGTTTCAGAGGAGGAATCGCCACAAGTTTTTCCTATATAACTCTCTGTAAATAAAGATGGCCACTGGCGGCCATGTTTGGCATCGAATTGAAATGGTTAGGACCAACTACATGTCGTGTCAGTAATTTTGGTTAAGGTTCCAATATCACTTATGGTTTGTGGGTAGTCGCCACAAAAATCTATTTTAGCCGTGGTGGTCATCTTGCATTTTCGGCCGATCTGAATTCATGCTAGAATCAACTAGACATCTAGAGCAACATTCCTGTGAAATTTCATGGAAATCCGTCAAATAATTCAGAGATTTGGTCGCCACACGTTTTTCCTATATAACTCCATATAAACAAATGTAGCCGCTGGCAGCCATGTTTGACATCAAATCGAAATGAATTTTGGCTATGACCAACTACATGTCATGCTAGTAATTTTGGTAATGATTCCAAACTAATATCACTTATGGTTTTAGAGAAGTAGTCACAAACAAAACTCTATTTTTATAATCTATTTTTAGCCGTGGTAGCAGTCTTGAAATTTCGGCCGACCTGACATTTTGCTAGATTCCACTAGACATCAAGAGCAACATTCCTGTGAATGTTCATGAAAATATGTCAAGTTATTTCAGAGGAATAATCGCTACAGCTTTTTACTATTTAACTCTATTTAAACAAAGATGGCCCCTGGCAGCCAACGTTTAACATAAAATAAAATTGTTTTTCGACAAGGAACAAAATCATGTCATGCTGATCATTTTAGAAAAAGTCCCATATCAACATCAACCTGTTTTCTAAAAATATATCTTGGATTTCACATCGACTTACGGACGGACGGACGGAAGAGCGACGGACGCCGCACCAAGGCATAAAAACACACAATTTAGCAAACATGCCATATTATGTGGTAAAATCATTTGTATAAGTAAAACAAATAACATCGAATTTTGAATATTTTTGGGACTAAAATACGAAATATTCATATCTTGTCCTTAAGAAGGTCTTGACTATTGGCTATATCTTCAAGAAGCAGCATTCCCCCTACGGTTTTTGTATTATATCTTGAATGTATTGCTATTATTTACGTGAATCGAAAACGTAAACTAAAACGACTTCTTGAAGGCAATATAATAGCAACTAAACCCACTCAGTTAAAAGCAGCATTTGTAAGAATTTAACCTCAAAAGATCACATACTTTTGATATTGTATTGTGATGCAGTAATAATATGATAGTAACTTCGATAAGGTTATTTCCTACATTTCTAAAATAATGTAGAGCTTACTCGGTCTATACTACATACTTTTGAGATCATGGATCATGGTCATAGCTTCAAAACAAATTAAACTATATTAACGTAGTCGATGACATACTATCGCATAATCCCCGCGCTCGCCATAAAGCCACATCTGTAATCTCGACACACACCTATTATGAGTCTGGGGTATGTTTTATACCACTGCTCTGAATAACGTTACATTTGATATGCCAACACGACCCAATTCAGACAGAAGTCATTTCTTACCAGCCCTGCCATCATCTGTAGCCCTCAGGGCATGACCTAAGCGTCCCATTAAAAATCACGTCTAAAATGTTTTATAACTTGATCAACGATTACACACACACCATTTCAGATCCCTGTGTTATACTATTAAGGAGTTATTACGCTTGTATGTAACCCCCATCCCTAGATGCGCCCCAGGAGTTGAATCTTAATTCCAAACATGTTGTGCACATCCCTGGACCTAAGTCAATTATATCCTAAAGTAGGAAGTCTACAACTTTATCTATGTAGCAGGAGATCACTTCCGGAGACGATAACATGATCCCAGCCTTTTCTTCGAAAAGCGCGGAGATAATGATGTCAGATTGGAACCTATTTTTAATATTTTGATTTGAAAATTAAGAGATAATCATGCTAAGATTTTCAATCTGGGAAGGTATGTGACCGCAACCGCGTCGCCGTTAAACGCCACATACCGTTCCAGACTGACATCTTAGCATGGTTTTCTCAATCCTAATGCTTTTCCATTTAAATGCCTGAAATATAAGGTAAAATTATACATACACAATTGTTTTTTCTATGAAAATCCAAATTCATCGGTAATAGTATTTTGTTGACGTCATCCAATGACGATGACGTCGCTTGCTACAACATTATGTGACGTCACCTATTTTCAGACGTTAAATCGTACGTTTTACGGTCGCAAATTGCAGACGTTAGCCAAGGGAGAAACCTGTTACATAATAGTTGCATTAGAATGGCATTTTAATATCTTATCAAACTTTAGTTTCAAAGAGCAAGCACGCAAAGTTTCAACATTCACCGTTTAAAAGTGAAAAAGAAAGTCACGCACGCACGCACGCACGCACGCACGCACGCACTCCCGCTCGCTCGCACGCACACACTCACGCACGTACATACGCACGCACGCAAGCAGGCACGCACGGAAATCAATCCATCCTTAGACACATGACATGATACCACACCCAGTCACATTAAACTTACAGCAGTCCGACCAGTCCTAAAACTATCCGTTATATGCGAAACGCCAAGCGAGGGAACTACCAGTTCCATTTTTATGAAGTCTTAAGTATCACCCGGCCGGAGATTAATGTCAATACTAGCTAAACATGATGGGATTTTCTTTTAAATTCTTTGTTTATATTATCTTAAAATGCCACATGGAATAAGGACTGTTTGTTACTATTTATAACTGTCATATAATGGTTCGATTCAATGCAAATTATTAATAGCATGATTACATGTTTTTGCTGAGATGAATCACAGCAAAAAAAAAATTGTAACAATAGGGCATAATATTATCAGCAGTAATCGCAGGTTTAGTGGCAACTGAAGACGTAGCAACGGTCGTAACCAACAACTAAGTGTCAATAGATACTCGACCTTGACTATAAGTGCACATGTTATGTAAATAGTTCGTTCAATTATAGTTTAAGTACGTCGTAAAGTCAGCGTATTTACACTCAATGGTCTGTATACGAGCATTCCCGTTGCTATACAGTATCGAACAATAGACAGCAATTGACGGGGGTTTGCACAACGTATATATTAAATAATCGACAAGTAGTATTAACCTACTATACTATTTTTTATTTTAACACGATATAAGTGATTTTACTTAAGTTTAAGTGATCAGTTTGAAGTAACATGCAAGACGAAACCTAAATAAAAGTGTTTTAAAAAGAATACATATCTCAAAATAATGCCCACATGCTCCCTAAGAAAGAGAGCCAGCAAATGTTGCCAACAGTTAGGCATTATCAACTTCCTGATTCGTCCTTGTGATAAATTCTATTTTTAAACCTATGTCATTTGTACTCATAATTGTTTTCATAAAAAGATAAGGTAATTTCCCGTTCCTGAATAAACCCGATCAATATCGAACATAGACGACAACACATGGGGGCTTTTCACACAAGTATGCATTGGATAATGTACAAAAAAAATAATTCACTACACAACGGTTACCTTAACAAGAAGAGCAAAGCGAAAATAGTTCATATAAATTCAGCATGTTAAAATTATTATGTATAGCAGTTCATATATATGAAAGTTTTAAAGCACATCAATCTCAAAATGATGTCCACTTTCTCCCCAAAACCGATAGCCATTAAAGGCATATAACAGTTAGGCATTGTGAACTTCATGATATGTGATAAATTATGCAGACGTCCTTGTCTTACATACTATTTTTAAAACTGTGTCACTGTATTTTTCAAAAACAGATACGGCTATTCCCGATTTTGTATATGGAACAATAGGCGACAACAAACGGGGGTATTCTCACAAGTATGCATTCATGTGCATCACTACTATACAATTACTCTACTGTGTTTTGTCTTAATAAGAAATGACAGATAATAATTAAGTTTAATTCATCAGTTTAAAATAATATGCTAGACAAAGCCTGAATAAGAGAGTTTTAACGAACATATACATCTCAAAATAATGTCCACATGCTCCCTAAACTTGACAGCCAGTAAATGTAACCAACAGTTAGGCATTGTACACGTCCTAATTTATGATATGCAGACGTCCTTGAAATCAAAGCTATTCTAAAACCTCTGTCAGTTGTAATCAATTTTCTTTTGCAAAAGCAGGTAAGGGGAATTCCCAATCCTGTATATAGCTGTACAATAGGCGGTAACCATCGAGGGTTTTCTCACAAGTATATATTCAATAATGTGCAAATAGCATCAACATTACTATAGTACTCTTGTCTTAACAATAACTGAGTGATGATAGTTTAGTAACATTGAGAATTTTAAACAAATATGTCAAATAATCGAGTTTAAAATCCATATCGATCTCAAAATAATGTCTACAGTATCCCTTAAAATGACAGCCAGTAAATATGATCAACAGTTAGGCATTTTTCTCTTCCTGATTCATGATATGAAGTCGTCCTTGGAATCAAATCTATTTTTAAAACGTTGTCATTTGTAAGCTAACGCAGGTAAAGGTGGTACATGTATTACCCGTATATAGCTATACAGACGACAACAAACGAGGGGGTTTCACACAAGTATGCATTCAATAACGTACAAATAGCATTACAATTACTGTTCTACTGCTAACATGACAAGAAATGAGTAATACTATTTCTGTGACATTTAGCATTTTAAAAAAATATGTAAAGTGGTGCTTACAGTAGGGAGTTAAACAACACAATTAATCTCAAAAAAATGTTTACAACATCCCTTAAAATGACAGTCGGTAAATAGGATCAACAGTTAGACATTTTCAAACTTCCCGATTACGTCCTTGTGAACAATAGCAATATTAAATTTGTGACATAGCTACTATATGCTTTGTATCTGTATGTATCAAGTGGTCATTAAAGTTAACCTTTACATACCTGAACTATCATATTACATAGATACTATCAACACAATTCAGCGATCTTAGCTTTGCTATGTGAAATAGGGGCTATAAACATGACACACGAATATTCAGCCAAAACAAACAGAATGTACTTAGTGTGAAATTCTTAATGCGAAACACATGCTGTATCGTCAAACTATTAAAACTTTATACAGCAACCTTGAATGCAACAGCATTTGTTGAACTCTTAATGCAAACTAAATGTAATTCAATTTATACTGACGTTGAGCTATTTCATGACTTGCAAACAATATTTTAAATGATTTATTAGTGTATCAAAATATTCAGAACGTTTACAAAAGATAAACCACTGTATGTTTTATAAATGTTTTATTCCAAATTCAAATAGGCCTGAAGGCCTGTGAGGATACAAATAGTTAACACAATACAATGACAGGTAATACGAAATGAAACAACATAAACAAATGTACATATATATGTAAATGGAGAAGATGGTATAAATATTTTTATATCATTAAATCATCTATTTTATACACACAGTCTTTCACTATGTAATACAAAATATGAGCAAGCCTATGTGAGAGTAAAATTCACATTCCATGGACATTGCATTTTTTTTTAAATAGTTGTACTTTATTTTATTTTATATTTCTATTTTACATATTATGAATATCGTTTTATATATTTTTCATACACATGATTAGAAACATATAAAGACATGTATTTAAATGCAATATGTAACTATCATATTTTCAGTTTATATATATATATATATTTATGTAGTATATATCATCTGATAAAGATGTCAAGCACTAAACATAAACAAATAATACATACATCATCATGTCGATTACAACAAAATACATGTGGTGTTGCACAAACTATTGTCTAGGATATTAATTTAAGTGAATCTATTTCATTGCATATATCATAGCACAATCAAACATAACCAAACTTGTTTGAATATACAATGCAACTGAGTATATATTGTGTATTGTTTATTATGAAACACAAAGCAAAAAAACAAAATGTAAGACAATGCAGAGGTGTATATATAATAATTGCATATAGTCTATGTCAAAAAATAAAAACCAAACGTTATAACATGACATTTCCCTTTACTTACACACCATTTAAAACTTTTGTAATGATTAGTTATTGGAAAATATTATCATTTCGGATTTCAAATGCTTTGTAAACAAATACTCGACATCACAAACTAAATTTTTTCAATTTGTTTTTATTTTCGCAGTTTACTAGCTCTACAAATTTCAGCATGCTGGGCCTTTTCCAATAATATTTATTAATGTAATTTAATATAATACCATTATACTTTGTGCACTCTATTATAAAATAATACTCGTCTTCTATCTTGTTACAAACTCTACGTTTTCTTTCATCTAACGATACACTTAATGGTCTATGCCATCTACCTGCCTCAATTTCTAGATTATGGGAGGAAAGTCTCAATCTGGATAACGATGGTCTAAATTTTGGTATATTTATACAGGTTAAATAATGCTTAAGACTAAAAGTATCACATGCGTTTCTGTAAAAAATAGCTCTGCTTGACTGTTCTAAACGTGAATGCAAATTATGTACAAAATTGTCATGTAATCTTTGTTTTACCAGGTTAAAAATATATCGTTATTTCCAACTCCCTTATATAGCCATGCATCAAACAATCCAAGATTTCTCAATAATGTCTTTAGCAATGAAACCCAATTCGTTTTATTTGGCATTACCTTGGCATCAGTTCTAAGCATGCTGAATACATATTTAATAAACTTATTTTCATTCAAGTAAATGATTTTTAACCAGTATTTTATTATTAATACACATCTGTGTGTAATCAATGCTGTTCTCCCTAACTCCCAGTAGATAAATCAATTTGAGCAGGTCGCTTGACAAGCAAAATGCTTTTGCAATATTGCGTATGTACTCTTTCAACCTAAAGTCCTGTAGAAAAACCCCGCACTTCCGCGCCGTAATTCAAAATAGGTTTTATAAGTTTATCAAATAGATCTAATTTATGTTTTACTTATATGTCAGTAAATTTATTAAGGTATCTGTTTTACATAAACACTGCTTTCCGCACTTGACCCGCCAACATGTTCTGTGTTTCATTAAACGAACCACATTGAGTGAACACAATGCCAATATACGTAAAAGCATTTACTATATCTATATTCATATCATTATAAATAAATGTCACATTTCTTGGCAATAAACTTGCTTTTCTGAAAACCATAACTTTAGTTTTGGCCGTATTAACGATCAACTTCCATCTGGAGCAATACTTTGATAAAACATCAAAGCCTTTTTGTAGACCTTCGGCACTTTCCGAAAATATTACAATATCATCAGCATATAACAGAATAAACAATTTAATCATATCGATCTCAATGCTTTCATACCCGTTTAGTATCAACTCATCTTCAATGTCATTCAAAAACATAGAAAACGAAAATGGAGATAAATATTCTCCTTGTCTCACACCCAGTAAACACGTAAACTCATCGCTCAATTGGGGTTTAAATATTTAACCCTTGATTTAATAGAGTTGTACATAGATTGAATACTGTTTAAAATCTTCCTTCTAATACCAAGTTTAATAAGTTTCGTCCACAAATTATCCCTCACAACATAATCAAAGGCTTTTGTAAAATCAACAAAAGCACAATATAGTGTTTTGCCTGTATTTAGCAGATGACTAATAAGACCATGCAAAACGAAAATATTATCTACTGTGCACATCTTTCTCCTAAACCCTGCTTGGGCTTCAATAAACACATAATAACGCTCTGCCCAATCATTTAATCTGGTATTCAGGACACGTGCAAACAATTTACCTAATGTACTGAGTAAAGTAATTCCTCTAAAATTCGAAACATCATTTAGACAACCCTTTTTATGTAATGGTATTATGTAACCATCGGACCATGACTCTGGAAAGAATCCACGTTCAAAGACTTTGTTAAATAGTGGAAGCAATACAGGTACCAATATACATTTACCATGTACATACAATTCATTTATAAGCATATCAGGACCGCTACTACGACCATTTATGATCTGAGAAATAGCATTTAATAACTCAGTATGACTTATTAAAGGCTCTGGGTATTGTTTAACAACTTATAGGATATGTGGTCTGCTTTTTAATTTAGACTTTTGACTGTTACTTGTGATATGCAGGCTTCATAACCGCTGCTCCCAACTAAATTCCATTATGTTTATTTCGCTCTTCGTGTCATTTAATTTTATTAGATACTGGGAACATACGCCGTACGACATGGAGATGCGTTACACTCCATGTCCACCGCCATATGCATGCCATCTTCGGGATGGTTTAAATTGTTGTACTATTGATTTTGTGAATATTGAGTTCTGCTCAACCCGGGGCTAGAGGGCGTGAGCGGTAGCTAACATATTTCACTGCCGCTCATGAACAGTCTCAATGAAACCGAGACTGCAATATTTCGTATGTGTCGTTTTCGGCCATTTCCAAAGGTCCATTATCATACTCTTTTTTATGTCAACATTGAGTCCGCTAAACATACTTTCGAATTCATTGTTAACATATCGTTCATTAAAGTAAATGACATCTTCATCCGCAGTAAAGAACGGATCGTTTGGATTGTTAATACATTTAAAATTATGTTCAAACTCAGATAGACCAGTTTTTGACGTTTTAATGCCAGATAATTATTTTAACATATTCTAGTACTTTTTGGCATCCGCGTATCGATTTTTTTCTAGTTGCACTGTTTTTGCTTTATCTAGATTCTATCAACTCTATCTTCATACCTAGATTTTCTTAAAGTATGTGTGTAATCTGATCTAGCGTGTACCAAGTCTTTTCTATTACGGTCATCTTTACAACCTCTAAACCTATTTAAGTAAAACACGAAACGTGATCTGTTTTCTTCACACTCAACATTAAACCAAGGATTTTCTTTGTCATTATTAAATGTTTGAGTGTTATCAACATGTGGTATATGTCTTTTAAACAATGGATCAGCAACTTTAGTAATAATATCAACAAAAGCGTTTAGTATTGTCGATACCTCATCTTCACTAACTGCATTATTTATTGATATCTTTAAGTTATCTAATTCATATGTCGTATTATCTGAACTAAGAGACGCTAATAATGAAGCGGACTGTGATAGTTCAGCTACTGAGCAACTTAATGCAGGTATTACATATAGTAGAATAGAAGAAGATGCATTTAAGACACTGTTTAATTTTATCAGAGACAATATATTTGTAACTCCAAAAGTAATACGAATGAGTGAATTATCTGATATTTTGATCAAAAGAATGACAGATCTTGGTGCAATAGAAATAAGGACTTCCACAAAAAAGCATATAAGGCGAAAATTGGAAGCAGAGTTTGGCAATTCCTTGAACATTTTCTCTGATGACAAGGGGAAACTTATCGTAGTTCCAGATAACCTGACAATTGCTGAAATTGCCAAACAAAATGAATAGCTGAGAAAAAAGACCCAAAGAAGTCTGGAGCAATACATTCGTGAATTTGAAAAACAAAAGTTTTCATTATTATTTGTAAATAATGTGCGACCCACAGTAAATAGCCGTATTTACTTTTTCAGCTGATCACGTGACTGCCATTAGCGCATTATGTTTTCTACATAGAATGTATTGCGTAATATGTATAGCCCGCTTAGCTCAGTCAGGAGCGACGTCGACTCTCGTCGCGAGCTCACTATTATTACCCAAGAGCGTAATTTTAGTTTGGGCTGCGAGTTCAAACGCACGAAGCGACACTTCTTTTTTTGTCTTCTCTCTATCCTTTAGGGTTATAAAATCTCGCTGTCAAGTGTTTGTGAAATTGTGTAAAAGTATTTATAGATAATACATCTGTTATTATGTTGTTATTATGTCTGGGTCAATAGGTTTGTGGCTTGCAATACATCAAAGAACTATCATAGACTTTTTTTTGATTGTTTACGTTTTGGTGGTTCCGATAATCGCTTTTTTGTCAGCCGTAATTTGATTGGTCAATAGATACAGGTGCGCGAACTGATGAGATTTTAATTTTTTGTGTTAAAAATATAAATAGCATTGATTTGGTATTGATACAGCAGAGGTTAGAATATTACATAGTAATTTATGACCGAGGCAAAGGAGAGTACAAAAGAAGTTGCTCGGGGAACATTCCCATCTAATTGGGGTTAATTAACAATATCAAAATTAAAATCATCTCTCTAGTTAGGGTTAGGGTTAGACTCAACATGAAATCTCTTTCATAGCGATATAAAACAAATCTGCGACAAGTGATGCTCAGTTCGTACCCACAGGGATACCAACACTTTGTCTATAAACGGTCGTTCCGTACCTGATGAAAATATTATCTAATAGAAAAATAAGTGATTCACAAACTTCAGGGCAAGTCCACATAGTGTAATTGTCCAAATTGCCGTTAGTAAAACACGCTTTAATATTGTTACATGCCAAACATGTAGTATTTTCCCTAGCAAACATTTTTTGAATGAGAGCCATAAGCTTGTCTTTGATAAGGTTGTATGGTAAAGTTGTATATACTATAGAAAAATCATAATTACTTATAGATGAAGCCTGACGTTTATTGCAAATTTTATCAAGAACGTCTCCTGAATTTTTAATACAACAAAATAAATTAATCCCACAGTTTTCATAAGTTTTCTAACGTGATCTTTAACGGCAATTAGGCAAGATGTTAAAGGTTTGGAGATATTTGTAGTGGTGCAAGGACTAAAATTGAAAATACAACGGGCTTTATATTGTTTTTGTGTGATTTGGGAATCCAGTGCAACAGTAGATTGAACTGGAGTATACGAATTGGTACTCCCGAGTTCCTGAGATAAAACATTGACGTAATGACGCCTCGTCAAACAATAATTATATCATAGCTGCTTTATCAGCAGGAACTAACAAACTTATTATGAAATTCCTGGATTCCCGATTCTAAATACGAAATAAAAACCTAGGTCTATGGGAAAGTAGGGAGGGGTTAGCCGTATAGAGGTTAATACGAGTATCTATGATCATTGTCTGGTACGTGTTTCGGTGTAGAGCTTTTATGATACGGTGTATTATTTTAAGATGGCGGACAATGTTTACATCGGAAGGTACGTGTCCAGTTATTTCACTTGGATTTTCGTATCAATCGTTTATATTTGATATAATTGTACTTGAAGTATCAGGAAAGGTCCAATGTAACTATTCCCGTCAATCTCACATTGGTTTCCTATTTTTAATCAATGAATCGAGAGATGACCACTAGTTTGGTGTCTAGGAGTCATTTAGAGGAATTCTGACTCCTAGAAGGTGCATACATATTCGAATATTTCAGTTTAGAGTGTATATAAACATCCTTTGACCACATAACTTGCATAATGTAGATGTTTTTTTGGGGTTGAAAAATTTTAAGATGATACGGTATGTACCCAATGCTATTTTACCATGGTAGGGTTATTATTATAGGATATTTGGAATTTTCTCGAAAAATACTTGGTAAATCAATAAAATCAATGCCCTTATTAAGATAAAGAATTTTTAAAAAATGTCTGACGTGATCAGACTCCTTGCCAGTATATTATGGAAGCAGTGTTATACAAAGGATCTGTTCGAATGAAAATTCTGTCTGCTTTCTCGTCAATCAGCTTAAGTGAAGAAATGGATAGACAGGTGAGACAAGAAAGCATCGAGTGTTTTGCAGATTGTTTAAAAATAGGACATACATCAGCGACTGACATAGTAATACGTGATGTTACCATTACGTCTACAACCATGAGACCCAGAGTTACGCATTCGAATGGAAAATATAGCAAAAATGTCAGTATAAGGCTCTTTTGAAATATTTCCTTGTCGATAAATATTATCATAAAGAAAGTCCAGTGGAAATTGTGTCTGCAAGTTTTTCATCCACTTTTGTTCTGCTATATGTACAGCTTTTATTTTGAAGTTGTTGGTTGCATCATTATCATAAATTATATATTCAACAGGTTAAACAGTGACGTTACTAAAACTATGACCTGACTGACGAAAGTGTTGGTATAGTTAATTCTTTAACTTTTTGGGATTGCCTGGATTATATTTATGCTTACGGAATCGAACTTTTAAAGAACGACCTGTTTGTCCAACATATTATATACCACAACGTGGTGCATTTTAAGTCAAAACATAAATGACGTGAGAAGTACGTCAATCCATATTTGAAGCTAGACATATATTAACTGTTTTACCGTTATCAGTTGATTTAATGGTAGACTTGCAAGATAAACAATTGCAACAAATGCACCTCTTAGCATTGCACTTACTTATAGAAGGAAACACTCTGCGTCTAGATTGAATTAAACGATGTCTGAATGAAGACGTTACGTGATCTTTTCTCATAACTGGTGATCCAAGAGGATCAGAAACTTTTGAGCCGTTATTAAAAATCCTGGTAAAATTATTGGAAAGAACATGGAATGAGGTTGACGAATAAAGATTTAAATGTGTACGACTTACAAATGGCTTAGATCAAAGAAATGTAGAGTTATTATGTGGAATTTGTATAGATGAGGCAGAGTGTAACCGAAGAGGAGAATTATTGCACAATTAAATGTAATAGCATTCTCTAAAAGCGAAATAAGTTCCAATTAGTAAGTATTAGAGATACTACTTTATTATATATCAAAGATCCGTTATTAATAATAATAGGGGTCCAAAACTCAACACAAGTGTCTAATTAAAGATCACAAGGAAATGTTAAGGAAATTTCTATTAAAATGGGCCAAAACAAAACCTCCAACATGGTATAAGTACCACATGTGTTTAAGGATGAAACTAGATCAATGAAAGTCATACAATCCCTGTTGGATGTAAAATACTAATAGTGATTGGATGTACGGTAGTGATATACCGATTAATCGATTGTAACCGATTATCAGTTACTTAGGCATCCGATTATGATGATTGATTATGAAAGTCTATAATCGATCATCGGTTGAATGTAAAAATGCACTTGATTAATGTTCAGAATAGAAATAAACATGATTATTTTCCAGGAGACAACACTTGTGAAAATGAACATATAAACAAATAAACAAATGTATACCAATTAGAATTATTTTGCGGATGAAATGGCAATGGCAAAAAACACAAGACAGGAAAGAATTCAGAGATAATTTTAAGTTCAATATCTCAAACTCACATTAACATACACATGTTACGCTTCATATTGACTAACCGATTATAACCGATGATTGATAGGTTACATCCAACCGATTGTAACCGATGATCGATTGTAAATTTCAACTGATTGCCAATCACTAATGTACGGGGAGACTTTTTACGGCCGCCACACGGCACAAACAACACTATTGTAATATTACAAAACAAATATATATATATGGTAAAGAATAGTTTAGTTTAAGCACTGTTTGGTTGATAATTTGTATAAATAAAAACTCTAGCAATTATATTTATGCAGTAGCTTTCGGCCTTGCGGTCTTCCTCAGTGGCGTATTTATTTACAATGAATATACACAGTAAATCGGAACTGACGTAATGTTATTAGGCGACGTCGTTTGGCGCGCTATTCCTTAGTATCGATGCCGTACGGCTTATAAGTTCTGAGCTTATTCTTCCATAAGCCCTCGATTGTTTTTCGGTACATATCTTCCCCATGCAGTTTTTCGAGGCACATCACCATAAAGTCATTAACACTATGGCCTTCACTATAAAAATGGGCAGCTACCGGGTCGTCAATGATTGGTCCTGATTCTGGATAAATTTATTAGGTGGCGTTGATATAGTGTATCTCCCGTCTCTCCAACATAAATGTAGTTATTGCAGGTCTTGCAAAATACTGCATATACAACGTTGGTAGACGTACAGTCTATATAGTTACAGACGTTGTATACGTTTCCGTCGTTGCACTGGAACTTATCTGCTTCCATCATTTGCGGGCACAGGGTGCACTGTTTCGGTCGATATGGTGCGCTTGTGTTGTTTTTACTAAAAAACAGCTTATTGTGTTTTTTATGGACAAGTACGTCCTTAATATTACAGTCCCTCTTAAAAGCAATTATCGGTGGCTGAGGGAAAATTGCTCTCCTTTTGTCCGATGTGCATAACGTTTTCATGTGGTTTTTTTTCAGAATTCCACCCACGTTAGGTAGACCTCGGGAGAAAGTCAATACTAGTGGCACCCGCTTAAATGCTTGCTTATCGCTGTTATATTGAAGAAGATCTTCCCGATGTTTGTTATCGACCTTCTTTAGCTCCTCATCCACGAAGCTTCCATCATATCCCCGTCTTTGTAGCTGCGCTTTAATTTCATTCCTGTGTGTTTGGTACCGTCCTTCATCGGAGCGTATACGGTATGTTATGGCCTTTTTCGTAGACTCAGGGTGTGATGATTCTTTGTGGAGGTATAAATGCTTGTCTGTAGGCTTGGTGAAGAGAACAGTACTGATTACCCCATTAATGATGCTGGTGTGAACGTCTAGGAACTCAAGGCGATCAGTAGAAAATATGAGATCCCGCTTGTTCCTTTTGTTTATTTGCTTGCCTAATATATGTTATATATATATGCCTCGTCACTATCAGGTTTAGAAACGGTGTACACATTTTGTTCTAATGTGCCTGTTGACTGCGGTATAGGGACTATAACATCTCTTCCTGGTCGATAACTTGAACGGTATCTATCCGTAGTGTTAAATATAAGCCAGCTAATATTGATGTATTGCACGTTGTGTGCTACATAGCGGACAACTGCAAAATAACATGATATTGGGTTTCCGAGGGTCTGTCTCACAACTGCCAATGGTATGTCATGTAACATATGGCGTTGAAATGTAAAAAAATGCGTTTATACTTTCCCTGATATAACATGCCCAGTATATTCGACACACAGTTCGGCATTTACCTTTTTGCTTTTTATCGCTGGGGAAATATTTACGGCTAGGTATTGTAATCTGCCACGTGTTCTGAAATGATGCCTTAAACTATTGTACATCACAGTTTCGTAAAACAATGATAATACGTAAACATTTTATTACAGGAACAACAGACGTTTTCAACAAGGTTCTTTAGTATTGAATTTAAAGAATAATCGATACTAAATTTAATTTGATTTCAGTTTTCCAATTATATTCAAGACTAAATCTAACTATAGTTTTTGTAATGAAATATAATTTGACATAAGATTAGATAGTTAACAACTATTTTACGTGCCGTTTTAGTTAGACATGCTATCACGAAGGTAATGTAACAAGGCACACATTTGAACACGTGCATGCGTTTATCTTTGTAGTCAAACACGAACACATACTTTTGACCTAGGTTTTAAAGTAGCTATCCCGCCAGCAACAGCTAAATTTTACAACATACATACACCGTTTCTAAAACTACTGATGGCGAGGTGTATATATAACTTACATATTTTGATAATACAAACACTATAGGCACAATATAAACGGCTTTAACCAGCCAGAGAATACTCCAAAACTGGAGCGTTGAATTAAGAGTTACCAACTCATAATTTTACGCATATTCAATCAAAGGTATTTTAAGAACCCACGCAAAATCCTCTACTTTTATTCAGCAAACTCACGTTATTATATGACCTAGACACCTGGGTAGAGTTTTGAAAACAGGTTTTATAGTGTAATTCTGTTGTCATTTGGCGGGTTAGTGGCTTTAAAATTATAATCGGTTTTAAAACATTTATAACCGCGGTGGTTGCTAAGTGTTAGAGCGTCCGTCTCGCATTTGTGAGATCGTCCGGTCCATACTAAAGACTTTATACAACTGGCATGAGTAGGTTCCTTGCTAGACGTTTAGCATGAACATGTGGTAGTTCTAGGACTGGTCGGCCCGGTGTCAGTATTATATAACCCATCCTATGTGTCTGATCATTTGTATTTGAGTGTTACAGTACTATAACGTTAATCATAGAGTTCACTGCTACAAATAGACACGAGATATAACAAAACAGCAGTTATTAAAAATACGCTAATATAGATATAAAAATCGAACGACGATAGTCAACCACAAATACACACAGAAACAAAGAACAACTTTAAAGATGAATACAATGCCAAAGAAGACATCACAGACACAAAGGGCTACCGCCTAAGCCATGAATAATACATTTCAAAAGATGAATTGCACTTGAGCTGTATATCAAGGGCTGACAAATACAGTGACGTAGTTATTAAACAGTGTTACATTTCTCTTTGACGCTGCCTGCATATATATCGCAGAAAGAAAAACTCCTGTTTTTCAAAGAACATTACACATTCTTTTGTTTTCACACAGTTATTGTATGCGTTGTACATAATAATCAGCTGTTACTGTAAGTATAACACACAATTGTATTTTGAACTAGTTTAAAAATGTGAAAGTATTTAAATGCAGAAAAACATTACAATCGCAAGGACATGTTTTTAAAGGGGAAGTTGCACTATTCTGGAACTAGTTTCATTAAAACCGTGGAAAAAGCTGAAAATATTATCAAAATATCTTAAAAAATATAGGAAATATGACCTTTGGAAATTGTGCAAACGATTCCAATGGAGGCATCTATCTTTGAAAGATGACGTCATCGTGCCTTTTTCCATATATAGAAAAATAGATAATAAATAATATTAAGTAATATATTTATACAGTATATGCTATTATTACGATTTACATGTATTTGTAGTGATTTTCTGTGTTTAAATGATATTTATCAATATGCAATAAATAGTAAAAGGGTATTTTTTATGATATTTTATTCACAGCTTTTTCCATGGTTTGTAAAGCCCTTTGAAATGAAACTAGTTCCAGAATGGTGTAACAACAATGGTGTGTCGAGTCCCTGAGAAAGTAGGTTGCACTGTGACACACGCTAGAGGTATTTGACAGCCTTTACTAGTAAACAAGTCGCCCACACAGTTAATTTAGTTCCTTTAGGACCATTTATACGATTTTCATTTAACTCTTCACGACCATGACATTAACATATTAATTTCCTTGTCAAACTTTGGACAAAGGGATAATGCGTGCCAAGTTTCAAGTTTCTGCAAAAATAAGGAAGTAAGGCGCGGGTGTTTGCCTTCTTGTTGAGCTAATCCTGAAATGCATGAAAGGCGACCACATTATCCTCTCACGTACAATACCGATACTGGGAATCGAACCCGTGCTGAATTGGCGAGATACGAGTGCGCAACCCACTGCTACCGTCTGCGCTACCCCTACCTACCTAAGGAATATATCTGTAAAAAAAATAGGTCATTGTGTATAACTTTTGAGTTTACAAACTTAATTGAAAGAAAACAAAATAGTATGTCAATCATCATCATTGTATTTTGATTTTCGGTGACAATGACATTATTACATAAACGGCCAGTTGTTCAGTAATGGGTTCATGCAAGCACAATAAACAACTCGATAGCTCACTGAATATTTGCCTAATTGATTAATCGATGCAGTAAAAATAATTAAAACACTACGAAAACATGATGATAAGTAGATGGGAAATATCATGTCTCCTTCCTTGATATGTTTTGCACTGAGGGATCTCACCAATGCAATCCGGGTTATATTTCTCTCTCAGAGATGTAATTATAGGGTACGGTGACCAGTTGCTCACACACATTCGATAGCTTATTCTCTCGCCAAGATCACATCAACGCTGTCATCCGCACGATCGATATCGGTTTGAATTAGCTGTGTAGCTTGTTTCATAATCGATTCGAGGGTGTGAGCGGTAGCTAGCATATTTCACTACCGCTCATGAACAGTCTCAATCAAACCGAGACTGCAATATTTCGTATGTGTCGTACTCAGCCGTTTCCACGGGTCCATTATCATACTCTCTTCCTTCTTTCCTTCCTTCCTTCTTTCCTTCCTTCCTTCCTTCCTTCCTTCCTTCCTTCCTTCCTTCCTTTCTTCCTTCCTTCCTTCCTTCCTTCCTTCTTTCCTTCCTTCCTTCTTCCTTCCTTCCTTCCTTCCTTCCTTCCTTCCTTCCTTTCCTTCCTTCCTTCCTTCCTCCTTCCTTCCTTCCTTCCTTCCTTCCTTCCTTCCTTCCTTCCTTCCTTCCTTCCTTCCTTCCTTCCTTCCTTCCTTCCTTCCTTCCTTCCTTCCTTCCTTCCTTCCTTCCTTCCTTCCTTCCTTCCTTCCTTCCTTCCTTCCTTCCTTTCTTCCTTCCTTCCTTCCTTCCTTCCTTCCTTCCTTCCTTCCTTCCTTCCTTCCTTCCTTCCTTCCTTCCTTCCTTCCTTCCTTCCTTCCTTCCTTCCTTCCTTCATTCCTTCCATAATTCCGTCCTTAATTCCTTCCTTTCTTCATTAATTAATTCATTCCATCCTTCCTTCTTTACTTCCATCCTTACTTCTTTTCTTTTTCCTTCTTTTCTTTCTCTCTTTCTCCCTCTAACCCTCCCGTCTTCAACAATGTGAAAACATGCTTTTAATAAAACGCAGTATTGAACTATATAAAAGATAGATGTTGGTTTGTGCACAAATAAGGTGTTTTTCATATAAATGAAAAAATAAAAAAGAAGGTTTATCTTTTGAAATAATTTACGAACATAATCTCCTTCAAAATACACAGCCCGTGAAAATAGCTCTTTATGTATAAGCGTGTATGCACTTAGGTTACACTAAACATATAAACAAACCGCATATCATATTACATAATATACCGCACTATTCACGGGTATACGTATTCCATTATTCCAATATAATAACGCTTAAAGGCAATGCGATAACAGCGTGATACATCTTTGAACACTTCTACACAATTTAATCAAACAATTTTCTTTTAAACAGAGTTCACCAGGATCACAAATATTACACTATATTTTTCAACACACACCAGACAAATATAAATATAAAAACCGAACAGGAAAAGCAGCATACAAGGACGACAGTCAACCACTAACACACAAAGAATCAAAGAACAACTTTAAAGATGAATAAAAGGCGAGATAAGACATCACAAACACAAAAAGAGGGTTGAAAATAAGGCTACCGCATTGGAACGGTCAGTGGCAAAAAAGGCTCCTGGGGGTTTGAACCAGGTTCTAGGGTGCACCAAACCTCACACTTACCCTACTGTCAACCCAATAAAACGGGACAGTGTAAATAAAGAAATCCCCGCCATTGTCTGTAACCAGCAAGGCAGCATTAATAGGCATAACAAGTAAAACACAAAGATGCTCGTGTATATATAAATTTGCCTAGAAGCCCCAAAGAAGGTACTTTGCCTTTGCATGAAGTGTCGGAATTGTGTTAATGTAATTATAAATACGTATTATGTTAAAAGCATATTCATAGAAAAGTTGTATTTTTAAAGTTGGTTTTCTCAAATTACTGATTTAATTTTATCGACACATTTATAGTTTATAAAATTTGGTGCATTAAATATCTACTTACAATTCGATTAATCAGTTTAGTGTATGTAATGTATTCAATCTGAATATATATATTTATTATATTGAAAGTGTTTGTCTTTAATAAGGTAGATTACATTACATTATATGAATGACGACAGACATGATACAAAAAAAAAAAAAAAAAAAAAAAATACTTTCCATTGATAAAACAATGAGTTGTCTCCCTCAAATAACATGTATATCCTTAATGTAATCATACAACAGAATGGACGCTAAAACGGCTCTGAAATGAGATCTTCTTTTGACTGCGTCCATGATAATAAAATAATACATGGTTTTGGAAAATTAAAACGTTTTCTGCTTTCTTAGAGACTGTTTTGAGATGATACTAGAGTCAAGTAAAGCATGATATATAGTTAATACACGCTAGGCACTCTTGATGTCGGCATAGGTCGTGTCGGAGTATCATTGTGAATGCCTTTATGGGATTACCACATCCGGTAAAATCACCATATACTCATTATGGATGCATTTCCCTTCATCCATTTCAGGGTTTAGTAATTTATTACTATTATAAGTAGAAATAGTAATACTACTACCACTAGTAGTACATGTAGCAGTAGTCGAAGTCGTAGTCGTAGGCGTAATAGTAAAAGTAGTAGTAGTAGTAGTAGTAGTAGTAATAGTAGTACTAGAAGTAGTAGAAGTTATAGTAGTAGTAGTAGTAATATTAGTGGTAGTTGTAGCAGTAGTAGTAGTAGTATAGTGGCAGCTGTTGTTGTTGTTGTTGCTGTAGTGTAGTGAGTGTCATTGTAATCATCCTTCTTCATCACCAGAAACAGTAACACATCCCGCTAATTATCAGTTAAAGGATGAGTTACAATCAAAGAAAAATATATTATACAGAATACATTTATTATCTAAGTATAACATTGTTAACTATATTAATCAGGAAATAATGAATGTACACACTTAATGACATTTCGAATTACGTCATTTACTTCTATAAAGTACGAGTATATTCAGTAGTTTACTGTATTATAAGCACTGCAACCCTTGAAGAGATACATATGAATAGATAAGTTCGATGTGGCTTCTTCGGAATGCGTGATTTGCTGCTATATTTACAAGAGCGAAATGGACTCTTTACAGCCAGTAACTTAAATATTGTATGTAACGTCTTTTGGTGAGAACATAAGAGAGCCAGAAATAATGCTGACTTTGCATACCCATATTTCTATCGGTATATTTATTACACTTATTTCACAAATTCATTACTGGACAGATAACATACACAAAACATTATTTTAATATCTTATTTCAATCCTGCAATATTTACAATTAAACTTTATTTGTTGTGCTGAACATATTCTGATATTGACTAGCGTGTCTTTGTTTTAAACGACATGATTAGATTTTTATAGTGCTCTCATATTATCCCAAATAAATGATCACATTGCAAAATTCATGGTGTTTCATTTTAATTATGAATACTTTGACAGAACAATATGGTTATGGTGTTTGATAAATTACAATCAATTGACCGGGAATAAAATATGTATATTGGTGAAACGTGTACTACATTCACTGAACTACTTGTCAAAACGATTAAACAAATTCCCTCCATAACTATAAATGTTTGCCCTAAACGTAACTCATGGTTGGTGGGCGCCTTAAGAACACTGCAATATAAACTTTTTAATCCATTAAATGGCTAAGGTAGGTGTCGTAGAGAACATGCGGACCCAAACTCGCTTTCTACTTGAAAAAAGTCAATTCTTAAAATTATAGATACACGTATTAACTTTTATAATGCTAACTCCTCTTTACTACCTCCGAGACCTAGATTTTCCTTTCGTAATTTAAAATCGGGAATTCAGGAATTTCATAATAAATTTGTTTTAGTTCCTGCAGATATAGCAGCTAATAATGTAATATTGTTTGACGCCTACATTACGTCAATGTTTTATCTCAGGAACTCGGCAGCACCAATTCGTATACTCCAGTTAATTTTACTGAGGATGATGTTGTTTCCGCACATATCACTCGGTGCACTACTTTCAAGGCTGGTGTAAACGATAAGCAAAATAAACTGCCTACCATGTATTGGATTCCTAAATTACATAAAAATCCGTATAAGGCTCGCTTTATTTCTAATTCTAGTGCCTGCACCACGACAAACATCTCCAAACTTTTAACTTCTTGTCTTACTGCCGTTAAAAATCACGTTAAACTATATCGTGATAAAACTTATGAAAACTCTGGGATTAATTTGTTTTGGTCTATAAAAAATTCAGGAGACGTTCTTGATAAAATATTCAATAAAGGTCAAGTTTCATCAATAAGTACTTATGACTTCTCTACACTATACACAACCTTACCACATCATCTTATTAAAGACAAGCTAATTTCTCTTATTCAAGAAATATTCGCTAGAGAAAATACTACATTTTCGGCATGTAATAATATTAAATCGTTTTTTACTAACGGCAGTTTAGACAATTATACTATGTGGACTTGCTTAAAAGTCCATATAAGGCTCGCTTTATTTCTAATTCTAGTGCCTGCACCACAACAAACATCTCCAAACTTTTAACTTCTTGTCTTACTGCCGTTAAAGATCACGTTAAACTATATTGTGATAAAACTTATTAAAACTCTGGAATTAATTTATTTTGGTCTATAAAAAATTCAGGAGACGTTCTGGATAAAATTTTAAATAAAGGTCAAATTTCAGCAATTAGCACTTATGACTTCTCTTCACTATATACAACCTTACCACATCACCTTATTAAAGATAAGCTATTTTCTCTTATTCAAAAAACATTCACTAGAGAAAATACTACATTTTTGGCATGTAATAATATTAAAGCGTTTTTTACTAACGGCAGTTTAGACAATTATACTATGTGGACTTGCTGTGAAGTTTGTGAAGCACTCATCTTCCTATTAGATAATATTTTCGTCAGGTATGGTGCCACCGTTTATAGACAAATTGTTGGTATCCCTATGGGTACGAACTGTGCACCACTTGTCGCAGATCTGTTTTTATTTTGCTATGAAAGAGATTTCATGTTGAGTCTTTCACCAGATGCCCAGGCAGATGTTATTGAAGCTTTTAATGACACCTCTCGGTATCTGGATGACATACTGAACATTGACAACCCTTTCTTTCCAACTATGGTTGATAATTTTTATCCTAAAGAACTTCAGCTTAATAAAGAAAATATATCTGATAATAACGCTTCTTTTCTTGATTTAGATCTCTCGATTGAATATGGTAAAATAATTAGCAAAATCTATGACAAGAGAGGCGATTTTAATTTTGACATTGTTAATTATCCCCACTTGGATGGGGATGTTCCCCGAGCAACTTCTTATGGGGTGTATATGTCTCAACTCATTCGTTTTTCTAGAGCTTCTACTCGAGTTGAGGACTTTAATATTCGTAATCTTTGTATAACTAAAAAGTTACTCAGCCAGGGTTACCGTTACCATAAACTTCGTAAAACCTTTGCAAAATGTTATTATCGTAACCCTGATCTTCTTTCTAAATATAAGAGGAATTTAAGGACTTTTCTGCGACAAGGACTATCACAACCTGACTTCTATGTTAATCAAAAGAGGTTATGACCCTATCATTTTGCAACGTACTGCATGCTTGGTGGTGGACCCTTTGACAGTTTGCCACTATGCTTTCCTCTTTAATTGTACGATGACCGGACAGGCTATGGACCCTATGATGACGCCTACCTAAAGCCCATTGGGACGGTGACGTTTGATGTTTGTCCATGATCTTTCTTGTCGTGCCCTTAATGATTTATTCTCTTACTGCTCTGGCTTCTGCCAAAGAAATATAAAAAGATCGGACAGGGAAAGTAGCATTCAAGGAGGACAGTAAACCACAAAACACAGAAACAGACACGCAAACAGACAAACTAGAAGGCAAAAGCAATAATAAATGCAAACGACATCACAAACACAAAAAGGGTTGACAATAGGGCTACCGCCTTGGAACGGTCAGTGGCAAAGTAGGCCACTGGGGGTTTAAACCGGTTCTAGGGTGCACCAAACCTCACACTTACCCTACTGTCATCCCATTAAAACAGGACAGTGTAAATAAAGAAATCCCTGCCATGATCTAATTTCTAACCAACAAGGCAGCATCAATAGGCAATATAAGTAAAACACAAATATGCTCGTGTAAATATAATACAAAAAAAACAATAGCCTAGAAAGCCACAATGAAGGTACTCAATGACTTTGCAGAAGCCAGAGCAGTAAGAGAATAAACCATTAAGGGCACGACAAGAAAGATCATGGACAAACATCAAACGCCACCGTCCCAATGGGCTTTAGGTAGGCGTCATCATAGGGTCCACAGCCTGTCTGGTCATCGTACAATTAAAGAGGAAAGCATAGTGGCGAACTGTAAAAGGGTCCACCACCAAGCATGAAGTACGTTGCAAAATGGTAGGGTCATAACCTCTTTTGATACTTTTTTTAACAAGTTTAACAAAGACAGTATGAAAGTGATCATGACCTAGAATCTTACGAAGTTTATAAATCACATCACCATAGAAGTCAGGTTGTGATAGTCCTTGTCGCAGAAGAGTCCTTAAATTACTTTTATATTTGGAAAGAAGATCAGGGTTACGATAATAAAATTTTGCAAAGGTTTTACGAAGTTTATGGTAACGGTAACCCTGATTTAGTAACTTTACTAACCCTATTGTCAACCCTTTTGTGTTTGTGATGTCGTTTGCATTTTTTATTACTTTTGTCTTTTCGTTTGTCTGTTTGCGTGTTTGTTTTTGTGTTTTGTGGTTGACTGTCGTCCTTGAATGCTGCTTTCACTGTCCGATATTGTTTATCTTCCTTGGCGTATGTAACAAATATGACCCTCTTGTCACAATTTACTATTAAATGGAAATCAACTGATTTCTGTACAACATAGGAATAACTTGGCAGTGACTTAAACTAGTGTCTGGTGGAATACGACATTAACGTTTTCAGAACGGTTAAAGTAATGTGTCAGTCGCAAACCGTACTACGCTAGGACAAACCTTAATAGTTCGGTTAAAAGATGAGTTTTTTTTAACAAAAGTCATCGAAAATTGGATTAAAAAAAGAAAAAAAATATAATCAAATTGAAGAAATACAATGTATAGTACCAATTTAAAAATGTTCCGTGGTATGCAAGGAGAACTACACGTTACAACAGGACAACATGTTAAAAATAATATTAGTAAAGTCGCTAATGTCTACAACTCGGCTACAAAGTTCACCAGTATCTGATATATTAAAACAAATATATATATATGATAGAGAGTTATTATACATCAAAACAAGACACTGTCCGGAGTGTTTGATTTCAATTTCTTTTAATTGAAATTACTTTACCCCCCCCCCCCCCACCCCACATAAAATCCTCTGAAGAAGACGCGTTAGAGTTGAAAGTCGATTAAGGTCACCAACCCCCCCCCCCCCGCCCCACTCACACACACATACCCACCCACAACCACCCCCCACTCCCCCCACACATATTTCACCTATCGTATTGTTCGGTTGTAACTTAATATATATATGAGAGAGAGAATCATACATAGAACAAAATACCTTTTATAGCACTGGATTCAAGAAGGATACAAATTTGACAGGAAAGTAGGTTTGTAGAGAGATATGTCCATAATACACTGCTAATAACAAATAGAACAAATACCCAAGCGCAATCGACTTCACGTCTTCATCAGGGGAGACAATAATGACAAGAACATGGACATTACAATACACAATAAAATTGCAGTTAATAAGTCCAAATATGAAAAATGGCTATTAAACTAAATGAAGAATAGAGACGAGAATAAATATGAAAAATGGATATTAAACTAAATGAAGAATAGGGACGAGAATAAATATGAAAAATGGATATTAAACTAAATGAAGAACAGAGACGAGAATAAATATGAAAAATGGATATTAAACTAAATTAGGAATATATACTAGTGAATGTGAAATGAATCAGATATAAACCTATCTATTAATATTTTTGGAAATTGCCAAATATCATTGTGTACTACAAATAAATATCAATGCTGTTAAATATTTCGTGTTGCCCGTGAACATGAGTATTTTAACAAGGATCATTGAAATATTGAATACATTTTAAAATATTGTTTGAGTGTTATTTAAAGTAACACTATTGGCAATGAGTGGGGAAATATGTTCAGGCTAGAAAACACGAAACGATCCAAGGGGAGATCAAACACTCATTTCATTTGAGCATTCCCTGAATAATGCCGGCATATTGATTCATAATAAGATGTCTTCTAAACTCCATACCTTCGCCGTAACGGGATTCTGCCATTGAAAATATTCCGACCTCTCACATCGTTTTAAATTGGCGCAAAACGGATATTTTCGAAATGCAGGTTAAAGGTTAAAGTTATGCACATAGTTTAGTTACGTAATCAACTATGATAACTTGTCAGGGACTGTATATTGTACGCAGAGGATAATTTGGACCATTGTTTACACACAAACACCGATATCAAAACATTGAAACAGTTAAATAAAAAGACATAGAAACCGTTATATTCCTTTTGGACTAATTTAATTCTTGTTTTGATGTTTTGTTGAATACCTGTTTTGGTGTGTGTATACTGGCATCTGTAAACAAACAAGAGCTCAAATTATCCTCCGCGTATAAAACAGTCCTGGTATTATGTACACAATGCGACGCGAGCCGACTGTGCCATAGCGCATGTGTCATGATTTTATGTGTAATCAATATGTACCGGGAATATTTCAAGATTTAATACAACATTCAAATGTTAAACTTTTAGTCTAACGATATAAGCATCCCATATTTTAATATCGATTACTTTGAAAAATTGGTGATATTGGATAATGATTTGTATCTGTATCTTTTAATTCTAAAGTATAAGATTCATGCTAAAAGCTTTATGCAGTCTATGCCAAATTGTATTGCCAGTTGTGTTACTTTAAGTAATTTGAATTGATAAAATTATGTAATAACAATTTTAACGTGGTTAAATATTATTCGTGCTATTTGACTATTACATGTGTATAAGCAGTAGTAAATGAAGAAAATATCTCAGAAAGCAATATATAATAATCTGTATATGTGTGACAACCAGGATCAAGCCCAGTTAATAATAATGGCTTTGTACCAATAGTCGGTCCCAAATTGGGGTATTAATTAAGTAATTGGATTCTTATTAATTAGATGAAATAATTACATGTTGATCTATGAATTGCAATCGATAATAATATAGTTGTTATTTGTTGTTTTAGAGTGAATAACAGTTTTTTTATTTCATCGAGAAGTGAGAAATTTCTATTTTCACGAATGCGAAGCATGAGTGAAAATATTAAATTTTCCCACTTCGAGATGATGTAAAATCTGTTATTCACGACAAAGCAAGACATTTTCTTTTAATTTCATGATTTTTAGATCATGTGGGGTTAGTCAGATTCAGTAGAGACGTTCCAGTATTCACGTTTTGTTCTATAACTTTCGAATTACTTGCCAGATTTCAATAAACCTGCCACTCATTTTCTTAGTTAAATCACTTCCAATACAATGATGAAAATTGTGTATCTCTTTCCAAGAAAAAAAGTAAAACAGTGAAAACAAGTGAAAATAACAATTGAACATCAGTGTTTAATTTCACTTGTAAAATCTATTATTTCATTAGTTAGCATAAAATATCAATATAACGATTGCATTTGATATTTCAATATTTCCTTGGAAAATGAAAAACATCTGGCGAATTTAAAGTTAACGACATGCACTTCGGGTTTCAGCAAATATGTTTCCTTTTTAAATGAAAGATCAACATATCGAATCTAATCCCTAATTATGTACAACTTGAGTAATGGCATAAATATATAATCTTCACATGCAAATATTGCCCATTTCCAATTTGCATGGGAACAATCAGATAAGCGTAATTGAGTTGTACATTCATACCTTTTGCATTAATCTGCACTACATGCAGGGATTAAACATTAATTCATGTCGTGATGTACTGATATTTGAGTTTTAATTAGTATGCATGTCTACTAATTAGTGACTGTCATAACTTAAGCAGTTATCTATCAGCGCATAGAAAAACAAGTCACAATTGGCGCCATCGGGGCTGTTGTAAGCAAAGGTGTTCCTCAGGGCTCTTTCAAAGGGCCCTACCTTTATAATAAATGACATAATTTTTTTTATAGACAAAATACCTTTGTATTATTATGCTGATGACAACATCCTTTCTTTCCACACTTTGGTGAACTAACTAGCACCTTTGCCAACTGAAAGTTGGTAATAATTCTAGTGGAAGGGTTTCCCAAAGAATGTATGGTCAGTAAGTTTAAGTGTAAAGACATCGTGAAATTATTGGGTTTTGACATCGATTTCAATAGAGGATTTGACCAAAATATTCAAAATGTAAGAAAACACGTTGCCCAAATTAATGTACTGAAAAACATGTTAGGTATAGTATGTATAAACTGAACAGACTGACATGTGTTTATCATATCTAACTTTAATATTACATGTAGCCCTCTTTCTTTGCATTTTTTCGGTTATTAATACCAAAAAAATAGAAAGAAAAACAAATACGTACTTTAAGAGTAGTATATGATGATTACACCAGTACTATAATGACCTTCTTAAAACAGTCTGACTACGCTTTTTACATGTACGCAATACGCAATACGGAATAATGTTTTTTGTAATCTTCAAAATATTTAACAATCTCCTGTTAATCTGACCCCATAGTCAAGAAAACGAAGACATCATATACCTTTAATTATTCTAATACGCTTTGCATGTATCACAGATTGGAACCACACACTTCTATGAGAACTCATTCAGGTATGCAGCTCCCATGGAATTCACTCCCAGACGAGTTTCGGCTAATAACACACAGTTAAACAAGTTCAAAATCAGATATCTTTTTGGGACGGTAATGACTGTGCATGTGCTGCTCTTGTATAAAATTGATCTTACCTTATATTATATTCGAAAAAGAAAGGTATGGTACATGCATCGAATACCCTGTGTACATGCTTGATAAGTACTGTATAAATTGTAACAAATTTAATGAATCGTCTAGGTTTAAATCCACTAAATATATTTACTATGGCCTATGGTAAATTGAAGAAATTTTGTGGGCCATAGAAATATAACTGGACAACGATTGTTGTCAAAATTACCCATGTTGAGCTGTATTATATTCTCTGTAGCACAAAAAAGTATGGTGTCATGTTAACAGCTTATTAGAAATTCACATGAGTGTAAACAAAGTGACTAGGGTCACGATTGAAGTTCACTCAGCCTCAGCACGAAATGCAGCCACTTTGCATGAAAGATCAAAATTTCTGAATAAATGGTCTAAACTCATGTTTAATGGACTTACCATGTTACCTATATGTATACTCATTCATATATACTGGAAAAAGAAAAATCAAAGCACTAAAAGTGCTTTTTATGCATAAAAGAAATTAGGATTATTTTATAGGGAACTACTTTTAACTGTACCAGGCAAGGATTTCTGATATATTTAGTAAATTTAAACATATAAGGAGAAAGTTGATGTTATCCATATTCAATGTCATGGTTTATTTTATAGCAAACATGCTAGAATAACATTTTAATGCGTTTCGCTATGATAAAAAACTGTTTCATGAAATTATGCGAGTCCGAGTAAAACCAGTCAGGAGCCAAAAAGCGGGTTTTTCGTTGCAAATATAAAAAATATGAAAAATGTTATATTTCATAAACAAATCAACATATTCTCATCAAATAAAGTGCATAAGCTCTGTTGTCAAAAGATCAATATGGATTCAGCACTAAATTTCATATATATAATCTAGATATAAATATAACATACAATATCCTACATTTTTCATGAAGAATGGTCAAACATTTGAAACCAAGATTCTACAGATGACATCTTTAGTTATACATTCTTAAAATGTGTTATTTAGAGAAGAAATCAATTGAAATAAATCACAACGAAGTGATAGAACACATTTAAACAGTATAACACCCATGAATTCAGTCACATGAAAATTAGGTCCGATTTCAGACAAATCAGTCCATGTTTTACAATATGCCATTGTAACACCAAATTCAAAGACTATGATAATACATAAACTCTGGCATGGTTTTAATCCACCAAACAGCAAACACTGGAAAATATATCAGATTTGGCACAACATCATGGTAAAATGTCAAAGATGCACAATTTACACTTGAAAGTTGGTAGATGGGATAGGAAAACAGTTGATTTCAATATAAAAAATGCAATTTTTTTTATCAGATTAGCACGTGGATAAGTTATTGCTACATAAACCACAACCGTTCAAGATTTCATCCACAAATAGTTGAAAATCATATGAAATTCAGTATTCATACAGCTACAAATGTTCATATTCCAGAGAACAGCCACCATTTCTGTGAAATTTTGTCTATAAACAACACAGTGACATACATATTAGTGTGTCAAGGTGTTCATCTGAAAGAAAACGGAAACAACTATTCTACTGAGAGTCATGATGATCTTTTAGAAACATTACTGTAATTGTTGTTATTGGTGATACTAATAGTTACTAAGACATATTAGTATATATTTCATCAGTAGTAGTAGTAGTGGTAGTAGTAGTAGTAGTACTAGTAGTAGTGGTAGTAGTAGTAGTAGTAGTTGTAGTAGTACATGTAGTACATATAGTAGTAATAATAATAGTAGTGGTAGTAGAAGTAGTAGTAGTAGTTGTAGTAGTAGTAGTAGTAATAATAATAATAGTAGTAGTAGTAGTAGTAGTAGTAGTAGTAGTAGTTGTAGTAGTAGTACATATAGTAGTAATAATAATAATAGTAGTAGTAGTAGTAGTAGTAGTAGTAGTAGTAGTAGTAGTAATAATAATAGTAGTAATAGTAGTATCAGCAGCAGTAGCACAATCAGTAGCAAATGTATTGGTAGTGGTGATGGTAGTTGTAGTAATTGTTCTTGGCTGTTGTAACATTGGAGGATATGCTATTAGTGGTGATAAAAGTTCATTGTGGTAAAGGTGGTTTTCATCATTATTAAATTAGCATTTTGTTATTATTGATTTCGTTGTAGTTGTTGAAGTGTTGCTGTTGTTGTTATTGATGATGATGATGCTGATGATGTTGTTGTTGTTACCGAAACTGATGATGATTATGATGATGATGATGATGATGATGATGATGATGATGATGATGATGATAATGATGATGATACTGATACCAGTAGATGAAAATTATTGAAAGATATATGTATTATAATGTTTACTCTTTCTTTTTGTATATTTGGGTATGAGTTCACCGAATAATTTTTGTATAAATAAGCTGGATCATATTTTGAATAATAACCGATTAAATAATGCTGAGTGGTATATATTGTCTCCCCATATTTTATACAATAAAGGATTTGTAACCAGGCAGTCCTCTCTAATTTAACAGACATACTTATTATATTTCGTAAATGTTGTGTTCGGCCGTTTCCAAAGGTCCACTCTCATACCCTTTTATATAGCACAGTGGTGTTGCTTGTGCAGTGTGGCGGCAGTAAAACGTCTCCCCGCCTTGCAATCAGGACTGTTATTCATTCGATCTTTGGAGATCGCTGAGCCCGATACTTATGTTTAGTTATCGGTGGTACATTTTCAATTTCTTTTGTTTTCTTACTTAATTTTTGATTCGGTTCCACTACTCCGGCCGATAAAAGGCTCTGGGTATTGTTTAACCACTCATAGGATATGTTGTCTGCTTTTTAATTTAGTCTTTTTGCTGTTACTTGTGATACGCAGGCTTCATAACCGCTGCTCCCAACTAAATTCCATTATGTTTATTTCGTTCTTCGGGGCATTTAATTTTATTAGATACTGCGACCATACGCCGTACGACATGGGGAAGAAATACACTCCATATGCGTGCCATCTTCGGGATGGATAAAATGTTGTACTATTGATTTTATGAATATTGAGTTCGTCTCAACCCGGGGCTAGAGGTCGTGAACGGTAGCTAGCATATTTCTCTACCGTTCATGAACAGTATCAATCAAACCAAGACTGCAATATTTCGTATATGTCGTGTTCGGCCGTTTCCAAAGGTCCACTCTCATACTCTTTTATGATGTCAAAATTATGGCGTGCAATGATAACGAAACACGGGTATGGTAGTTGAAAAACACGAATGGCTTTAAGATAACACTGGACTGGGTCAAAAGGACACTTCTTAAGGTATTACATAGATTACAGGATATGAGTACGTGGGAATCAGAATTTTCATTTAAACAGATGTTTTTATGAATTTCACAGAACGCTTTTATTGCATCTCTACAGTCAAATGGATTAAATATATATTACGATTTAAACAAGATACAAAGTAAAATGTGTTATTATTTGTACATAATAGTGAGTAAATACGAACTTTTGATGGTCAAAGTCTGGCATATATGTCCCGTTGCCACAATTTGTTGATTGATAAGTTTATTCATTTAGATACAGTCCCTCAGAGTAGTTATGTTTTAAATGAAGTAGTTTTGCTTTTTACATTGCAAGAGGTAGTTGCATGGCTTGACCAAAGGATATAAACCAAAATGCCTTTTGCAATAACCACTCAAGTACCACCTGTCTACAATAACCACTCACAGTACCACCTCACTACAATAAACACTCATAGTACCACCTCACTACAATAACCACTTAAAAGTACCACCTCTCTACAATAACCACTCAAGTACCACTTCTATACAACAACCACTCATAGTACCACCTCACTACAATAACCACTCAAGTAACACCTCTCTACAATAACCACTCAAAGTACCACCTCTCTACCATTACCACTCATAGTACCACCTCACTACAATAACCACTCAGGTACCACTTCTCTACAATAACCTCTCAGAACCACCTCTCTATAATAATCACTCATAGAACCACTTCTCTACAAAAAACACTCAAATACCACTACAATACCCACAGAAGTATCAGCTCTCTACAATAACCACTCACAGTACCACCTTTCTCCAATAACCACTCACAGTACCACCACACTACAATAACCACTCAAGTACCACTTCTCTATAATAACCACTAAGTACCACATCTCTATAATAACCACACAAGTACCACCTCTCTACAATAACTATTCAAGTTTCAGCTCTCTACAATAACCACTCACAGTACCACTTCTCTACAATAACCACTCACAGTACCACCTCACTACAATAACCACTCAAGTATCACTTCTCTACAATAACCTCTCAGTACCACCTCTCTACAATATCCATTCAAGAACCACCTCTCTACAATAACCGCTCAAGTACAACTTCTCTATAATAACCACTCAGGTACCACCTCTATACAATAAGCACTCAAGTACCACCTATCTACAGTAACCACTCAAGTACCACCTCTCAACAATATCCACTGAAGTACCATATTTCTGCAACATCCACTCAAGTACTACTCTCTAAAATAATCACTCATAATAACCACTCACATTACCACCTCACTATAATAACCACTCAAGTACCACCTCTCTGCAATACTCACTTTAGTACCACCTCTCTGCAATAATCACTTTAGTACCACATCTCTACAATAACCACTTAAGTACCACCTCTTTACAATAACCACTCAAGTACCACATCTCTACAATAACCACTCAAGTACCACTTCTCTATAATAACCACTCAGGTAACACCTCTCTACAATAACCACTCAAGTACCACCTCTTTACAACAACCACCCAAGTAACACCTCTCTACAATAACCACTCAATTACCATATTTCTGCAATAACCACTTACGTACTACTTCGCTACAATAACCACTCCAGTACCACTTCTCTATAATAACCACTCAGGTACCACCTCTCTACAATAAGCACTCAAATACCACCTCCCTACAATAACCACTCAAGTACCACTTCTCTATAATAACCACTCAGGTACCACCTCTCTACAATTACCACTCAAGTACCACCTCATTACAATAACAACTCAAGTCCCATATCTCTACAATAACCACGCGAGTACCATCCCTTTACAATGTCCACTCAAGTACCACCTCTCTACAATAACCACTCAAGTACCACCTCTCTTCCATAACCACTCAAGCATCACCTATCTATTATAACTACTCCAGTACCACTTTTCTATAATAACCACTCAGGTACCACCTCTCTACAATAAGCACTCAAATACCACCTCCCTACAATAACCACTCAAGTACCACTTCTCTATAATAACCACTCAGGTACCACCTCTCTACAATAACCACTCAAGTACCACCTCATTACAATAACCACTCAAGTCCCATATCTCTACAATAACCTCGCGAGTACCATCCCTTTACCATGTCCACTCAAGTACCACCTCTCTACAATAACCACTTAAGTACCACCTCTCTTCCATAACCACTCAAGCACCACCTATCTATAATAAACACTCAAGTACCACATCTCTACAATAATAACTTATGGTATCACTTCTCTACAATAACTTCTCACAGTACCATCTCTCTACAATATCACCTCAAGTAACACCTCTCTGCAATAACCACTCAAGTACCACCTCTCTACCATAACCACTCAAGCATCACCTCTCTACAATAACCACTCAAGTACCACATCTCTACAATAACAACTTACGGTATCACCTCTCTACAATAACCTCTCACAGTACCACCTCTCGACAATAACCACTCAAGTACCACCTCTATACAATAATCACTCACATTACCACCTCTCTACAATAATCACTTACTGTACCACCTCACTACAATAACCACTCAAGTACCATCTCGTTACAATAACCACTCAAGTACCGATTCTCTACAGGAACCACTCAAGTATCACCTACAATAACCACTCAAGTACCACTTCGCTACAATAACAACTGAAGTACCACCTATCTACAATAACCTTTCAAGAACCACCTCTCTACAAAAACCACTCAATTACCACCTCTCTACAATAACTACTCACAGTACCATCTCAAAATTAATTAGAAACAATAAGTGCGAATTTGTAAATTCATATTTTATTAATGCGCTAATACGTCAAACATTAAGACTGATCCTGGGTCATAATTGCAACATACCAAAGGTCTCATAAATGTCTTACATCTCTCAAAGCTTTTTAAAATCCATACGTTAATCATTTTAATGATTTTGGAGAAACTTAATCGTAGTGTTTATTCTGGCGCCTTCTGTAAGACGGTTATGGCCGTCATGGCTACACTTATGCCACAATGAAAATAATTGTAAACAGCTTATTCTTCAAACGTACGTTGTTGTTAAATGGCTTCTACATTTATTTTGCAAATCGTCAGCGAAGATGGTAAACAAATATACATACATGTAGAATGAATTTACGGATATTTTAAACACAATTTCTTAAAAGAACAATTACATGAAGTATGATGTACACGGTCAATTGTGGTTTCATCTATACATTGAGTTATGGCCCTACCATTTTATATCTATAGTACATGGTACGTTTTACTTCCTTTTGATTGTTATAAGACTGTATACAAATTTACAATTATACTAGGAATGAACCTAAATTACTGTATAATATCTGTACCAGTTGACGATACCAACATATATGTGCACGGGCATGAAAACGGGCGTAAGACGAACAAATTAAATCAAATATATGAACATTAGATCGTTGGACACGTATTTCGGCAGGTGGGATACTAAAGAAATACTCACACTGTCGCACATCCCACATGGTTACATTCTACACATTTATTGGGTAATAATCAATAAACATATATTGTTATTATGCCTTTATTATTTGTAAACATCTGCATATTTGTATAATAATTCAATTGGTTACTCTATGTAACAGTTTCCAAATTGTTATAACATACACAGTTGTATGTATACTAGACTAGTATATTACTTCAGTCAATGTATTGATATTTACACTAACTTGTCAGTACATGGATTTCAAGCATAGTGTAATATACACTGAACAAAATTCCTAATTACTCACTTTTGTATCTTAACTAATTTTCTTATTTTAAACATATTTTAGAATATATATGTGATAAGTATTTTGTTTTGACCCATAGTTTGTAAAACATTTATTTTTTGTTTAAATTGTTTCATCTTTTGAGAGTTACCCCCCTTTATATGGAAACATTAAATGTGCTGATAAAACATATAACATGAGGCAAAGATCGCTTAAAGATATAAACTTCTTAAAATTGGTATGAAATAATAAAAAAATAAATACAAATTTGACTCATTTATCGCAGATTCTCCGTCTATAAAAAATTAAATATGGATAATCTTAAATTACCTCCCTTTAAATTGACTATTGTTTAAAATTTAAGTAACTGTAATTCAGCGTTAACATTAAATATTTCGAAAATTTCTTTTGCAAACGCATTTGTAGTGGTAATGCAGGTAAACCATGATGTCAAAATAATTTTAACTGGCATATTTTAGAATTAGGAACATCGAAAGCTTCACTAATTCGAAGTACCTAATAAAATCCTATATACCCAGTTGTATAAGTGTTATAACTTATTTCTAAGAAAACACATCAATTAAAAGTTTTAAAATATGTTCATGTAATCAGAGCAGACGATTTACACTCGTTATTTTGCAGTTTAAGCGTATCTCAAATCAAGCTCAAAATACACAAAACAATGAGAATTGTTTGACATATTCTTAGATAGGTACTTAGCAATTTGGTTTAGTGTATGTTACTACTATTTTACTTTCGATAAGGTAAAGTATTTATGTTTGAATATTTAAATAACTGCCAGCTATCCAGGTTGTGGTATGGAATTGTGTCCGTCAGATAAAAGTTCACTACTGGACATCATTCTGACAGTGACATTAGCATGTGTTACTACGTCCTTCTACCTCTCCGTCGATGGCGATCCAATGCGAAGTTCATAGCCGTATACATTGCATACATTATTGGAACATTCTTCTCCGCGCTCATTACCACATCGCTTACATAATTGACTATAGGAAATATACTTTTTTCCTGAATGCCAAAGGTAGTTTCTACCTTCTTCACCAATCTGTGGACCTTTTTGCTTGAATATATATGTGTAATATCTTTGTAAGTTTCATCGCAGATTGTATCAATCTTTGTGATGATTGCTATTCGAGCAATATCTGAAATATAGAAAGAAAATATTATAACATTTTGTTTCTGTCCAAACAATCCTACCATTTTAAGAACTAATTAATTGGTTTTCACTATCGCCAAATAATACTATAACCCATCTCACAAGTAAAAGGTCAGTGCATAGTGTATACAAACGTATATATATTATTAATTTGTGAATTATAGATACATAATAATAAACGATCATTCATAACCATTTAAATCTTACTTCCGCGAGCATAGTTTGTTCTTAAACTATTGAGATACCTTTTGGAACTAATTTGTCCAAGTCCTCTAGTTTGATTTTTATTCTGTTGCTAACAGCGTCATCCAAATTGTCAATTACACCGGCACTGACAAGAAAGACCACGCAGTGTGGTCTGTACTTGTCTGGTTCTTGTGGCCCATCATCAGATGTTTTATTAAACTGTAATAAATTAATACACGTGTTAATACAATAATACACGTGTTACTGCTTATGTTATCACTGAATTAGTTTCATTGACCTGTGTAAACTTGAAAATTGTAGGAGTAGTTTCCATGCATTACGTTGTGCTATAATTCGTTGGTAAATGACAACAGCAATACAACCTCAAGTTAAACATAACGTATGCTATTGTTGTACCATAAACCAGGGTTTTACATTTGATTTGTAAGATTGGTGAACATAAACTGAAGACGATTATATATTATTTTTGCGTAATTTTGTATTAAGGGATTTCCCATTACCTCATGGCCAGGCACAACAAGACCTTCACACACTTTCTTTATGTCGTTATCAGTGATTCCCTCGTTGTCATCTCTAGCTGATGTAAATCCCATCGTGTCAAAGAAACAAACCTTTTCGAACAGGTCACCTTCTAGTGCTTTGAAATCTTCAAACTGTAAGCGGTAAACATATCATTTACGGCCTGTAAAATGGTTACTTGTAGCTAGGAATACACACTACATATATACAAGTATAGAAGACCTGCAAGGTAGTTTAAATACCTTATATAACTATTGTGAAACATGGAGCCTAGAAGTTAATACAGTTAAGACTAAAGTGGTGTATTTTTGTAACAGAGGAACAACCAGAGTTACTGAAAATTGGTCTTATAACGGTACCATTCTCGAAGTTGTAGATGACTTTAACTATTTAGGAGTTGTGTTCAACTATACAGGGTCGTTTGCGCTTAACCAACAAACATTATGTGGTAAAGCGCTTAAAGCTATGAACCGTATATCAATACATATAAAATAATACACGAGTTAAAACCGAAAACAGCTTTACAATTGTTTGATGCTTTTGTAGGTTCCATTCTTAATTACGGCAGTCAAGTGTGGGGTTTTACTAAATCCAAGGAAATTTAAAGAATTCACTTAAAGTATTGTAAACAAGTTCTTGGTGTAAAATTATCGACAAGTAAGGCAGGGGTATACGGGGAATTTGGCCGTTATCCGTTATATATAAATAGACATGTTAGTATCATTAAATACTGGCTAAAAACGGTCAATACTGATAACGTTATTATAAAACACGCGTATGAAAGCGCAAAATCTGACTGTAAAAAGGGATTAAAAAATGGGGGGTCAAAAATCAAGTCATTACTAAATAGTAGTGGTTTCATGTATGCATGGCTTCACCGAAGCTCATTAAATACAATACATTTTGTCAAATATGTAACACTAATGATATAGAGGACGAGTTCCATTAATATGTCCTGTTTATAATACAATCAGAAGTAAATATATAAAACGATATTATAGCCTTAGGCCTAGTATGTTTAAATTAGTTGCTCTCCTTCAGTCAACAAACAAACAAGATGTTATCAATTTTAGCAAATACATCTCAGAAGCATTCTCTTTAAGACGTACCAATGATAAAACAATTGTTCTATTGTACTATATTATATATTATATTTTGATTCCATATGTATTTTTTTCATGTTATATCTCTTTTTTCTCCTTTTTATTTCATATTAATCCATAAATTAATGAACCTGTACTAATTGTGTTATTGTGGTTAAATTATATTTGTCAAATGTATGTTAATATGATGAAAAACTATGTAATAGTTTAAATCAATAAAATTACTTCTTCTTCTTCTATATATGACATTTCGTATTATAAAGGTAATCATAGTTGAATATGTGATGCTAACAATTCAACTTTGTTTAATGTAACAAAGTAAAGACATTAAACAGAGCGCAGATAATGGGTATACTTTATATAAGAGTATTTACACACCAAACGAGATCATTAGTAGCGTTGATAAGGACTTTAGACACCCTCGATCAAATATTCATGTGCAATTACTGATCATCATACTGTTTACCATATATATTTTACTGCTTTTTGTATTTGTCTTTTATATTCAATAATTCATTTGCATTTGATATATGTTGCAACATGTAATAGTACGTTTTATAACTGCGGATGTCCTATTTTTAAACATTGACGTCAAGACAAAGAAATATACAAATATCGGACATGGAAATAAGCATTCAAGGACGACAGTCAACCACAAAACACAAAAACAAACACGTAACAGACAAACGAGAAGGCAAGTAATACAAAATGCAAACGACATCACAAACACAAAAGGTTTGAAAATAGGGCTACCGCCTAGGAACGGTCAGTGGCAACAAAGGCCACTCGGGGTTTAAACCGGTTCTAGGGTGCACCAAACCTCACATTTACCCTACTGTCATCCCATTAAAACAGGACAGTGTAAATAAAGAAATCCCCTCCATGATCTTATCTCTATCCAACATGGCAGCATCAATAGGCAATATAAGTAAAACACAAATATGCTCGTGTAAATATAATACAAAAAAAACAATAGCCTAGAAAGCCACAATGAAGGTACTCAGTGACTTGGCAGAAGCCAGAGCGAGCAACAAGAGAACAAACCATTAAGGGCACGACAAGAGAGATCATAGACAAACATCAAACGCCACCGTCCCATTGGGCTTTAGCCTGTCCGGTCATCGTATAATTAAAGAGGAAAGCATAGTGGCGAACTGTAAAAGGATCCACCAACCACCAAGCGTGCAGTATGTTGCAAAATGATAGGGTCATAACCTCTTTTGATAAACTTTTTAACAAGTTTAACAAATATAGTATGAAAGTGATCATGACCAAGAATCTTACGAAGTTTATAGAGCACATCACCATAGAAGTCAGGTTGTGATAGTCCTTGTCGCAGAGTCCTTAAATTACTTTTATATTTGGAAAGAAGATCAGGGTTACGATAATACAATTTTGCAAAGGTTTTACGAAGTTTATGGTAACGGTAACCCTGATTGAGTAGCTTTTTAGTTATACAAATATTAAGAATATTGAAGTCCCGCACTTGAGGACAAGCTCTTGAAAAACGACTAAGTTGAGACACATACACCCCATAAGAAGTTGCTGTTCGGGGAACATCCCCATCCAAGTGGGGATAATTAACAATGTCTAAATTAAAATCATCTCTTTTGTCATAGATTTTGTTAATTATTTCACTATTTGCAATCGAGACATCTACATCAAGAAAATAAGCGGTATTATCAGATATATTAGCTTTGTTAAGCTGAAAGTCTATAGGATAACTATTGTTAACCATAGTTGGGAAAAAAGGGTTGTCAATGTTCAATATGTCGTCCAGATACCGAGAGGTGCCATTAAAGGTTTCAGTGACATCTGCCTGGGTATCTGGTGAAAGACTCAACACGAAATATCTTTCATAGCAAAATAAAAAAAATATTTGTGTGCACAGTTCGTACCCATAGGGATATCAACAATTTGTCAATAAACGGTGGTTCCATACCTGACGAAAATATTATCTAATAGGAAGATGAGTGCTTCACAAACTTCAGAACGTCTCCAGAACTTTTTATAGACCAAAACAAATTAATCCCAGAGTTTTCATAAGTTTTATCGCAATATCGTTTAACGTGATCTTTAACGGCAGTAAGACAAGAAGTTAAAAGTTCGGAGATGTTTGTTGTAGTGCAAGCACTAGAATTCGAAATAAAGCGGGCCGTATATGGAATTTTATGGAATTTAGGAATCCAGTACATAGTAGGCAGTTTGTTTTGCTTTTCGTCTACCCCAGCCTTGAAAGTAGTGCACCGAGTGATATGCGTGGAAACAACATCCTCCTCAGTAGAATATACTGCAGTATACGAATTGGTGCTGCCGAGTTCCAGAGATAAAACATTGACGTAATGTAGGCGTCAAACAATAATTACATTTTTAGCTGCTTTATCGACAGGAACTAAAACAAATTTATTATGAAATTCCTGAATTCCCGATTTTAAATTACGAAAGGAAAACCTAGGTCTCGGAGGAAGTAAAGAGGGGTTAGCGTTATAAAAGTTAATACGTGTATCTATAATTTTAAGAATTGACTTTTTCCAAGTAGAAAGCGAGTTTTGGTCCGCATGTTCTCTACGACACCATTGTATACTAAAATATTCAATGGAGTGGGCGATCTGGGCTCGACAGGCATTAAAATCAATAATTGAAGGTAATCTATATTTAAGACCTTTCGAAAACAAAAAATGCCGAATACGTTTATCAACAATATCAAAATTACCAATGATGACATGACCTGCTGGAGCATAGCAACATTTTGATATGCTACATTCACATTTCTTATGAGTGTTATTTACTATATCAAGGTCAGAAACAATTTTGCTGTAGTTGAAAATAATATTTCTAATAGGCTTTTTGTACTTATAACAAATTACAGGACTTTCGAAATCTTTGAAATATTTTGGGATAGAATCGACTACATGAGCATCTCGAAAAATACTAGGCACGTCAATAAAGGCAATACTTTTGTTAATATATAGTAGTTTTAGAAAATGCCTGACTCCTTGTCAATATGGGGTCGGAGAACATGTTGTGTGTAGCTTTGAACTATGAATACAGTGTTATACAAGAGATCTGTACGAATGAAAATTGTGTCTGCTTTCTCATCGATCAAATGGACAAAGAAAAAATGTCAATATTAAGATCTTTTGAAATATTACCTTCTTGATAAATATTGTCATTAACGCCACGTGGATATGGTGTCTAAGTTTTTTATCCATTTAAGTTCTGCAATATGTCTAGCTTTTATTTTAAAGCTTTTAGTAGCATCATTATCAAAATTATATATTCAACCGGTTGAAAAGTTACGTTACTAAAAGTATGACCTGACTGACGAAAATGTTGGTACAAGTAATTTTTTAACATTTTATGATTACCTGCATTATATTTGTGTTCTCGAAATCAAACTTTTAAGGAACGACCTGTTTGTCCAACATAGTGTATACCGCAACGTGGTGCATTTCAAGTCAGAACATAAATGACGTGAGATGTACATCAATCAACATTTGAAGCTAGACATACTTTAAACAATCTACCATTAACAGCTGATTTAATAGTGGACTTGCAAGATAAATAATTGCAACATCTGCACCTCGTAGCATTGCACTTATTAATAGAGGGAAACACCCTGCGTCTTGAAGAAACACCCTGCGTCTTGAATGAACTAAATGCATTGTTCTCGTATAATTGATAGTTCAGTGAAATAAAATAAGAACTGTAGAATGAAAAAAATGTTTTGTGTGGTTATATTATTTATTGAAGATGAGACGAAGGATGTCTGAATGTATGTTGAATTGGATTCATGAATGTCAAAAGGAAACTCTAATGAATTAACAAATTGTTTTGATATTTACCGTATAGGTTCCCACTCCTCCTACAGAAGCACCTCTTGTATAAGCTAAATCAACAATTCTATTGGCGGCGATGCTGTATATACCATTGATAAAAGTTGACTTTCCGGCACCTGAGTGTCCAATCAAAACTATGTTCAGTCGTGTTGATTTGTGCTTGCTAATTTCTGTCTTCAGAAATTCCTCAGTCTTTGAATAAAAGATAAATACATATTGTGTAAGCATACTTATAAATATGGACGGTTTTTAGTGTTGTTTTTCTATCATTAATGAATTATTCTTATTCGTCTTCCTATTTTCTTTACAGTAATATTCATCTTCAATATTTCCTACTTTATTGTCACGTGGTAAACGTGTATGATTTTATAATTTGTAATTCTAATATTTAATCGTCATGGCAATAGAAAATACATTTCACACAGTAGACGAATCGGAAACGAAAATGTATTCTAACAAGAATTGTGGTGCGCAAATATTGACGCATGTTGTAATATAAAATTGCCATTTATAATATGAATTGTTTTGATTGCTGTTTGAGTTGAATTGTTGTATGCATGAATTCATATTTATATTTCTTAACAATTAAACATTCACTTTTACATTTCTTTGGTATGGTGTTTTACGTCCATTTGAGACGAAACCTCTCATCCGCGCTATTATCATTACATGATAATACATGACAAGTTATTTCAATTGATGAACTTTTAATAATGAAAATCCCCAAAATAATATGATTTATAGATTTAATCAAAATGTCCGACATTGTAAATGTAATATAATATAATATAAGAGTTATTAGATCGTATTGGAATGCGATTATAGGCGGAAGCCTAGATATATACGCCAATACTATCAAGTTAATTAATGGACAAGCATTTACAAGAATATATTATTCTTAGGTTAGGGCATCACCTATATATGCATGAGTTTATATTGTTAAGTAATGTCTAGCTTGCAGTTTTTATTTCAAGTTATTGCATGTGACAAAATATATATTCCAAGCCCTAATACTTCGCAAACTGGTATACTTCGCAAACTAATAACTATACTCCTCAAAATACTTCTCAAATTTATAAACTTCGCAAAAATGTTGACTTATTGTAATTTACCTCCGCAAAAGTGTCTTTATGTATTTCTCTCCATGGTTTAACTGGACTTGCCGGTCGTATTGGTACAAATACAGTTCGTATTTCTCGTTCTGGTTCTATCCAATTAAAAATGACATGTTATATACAAAATGTACGTAACTCAACGTTTGTCAGAAATAACCACAACCTTTGCGAAAAGCGTTTCTCCTTACGGATATATGTATATTACTTAAAATGTTAAGTACATATTAACTTCCTGAAAAATAAGACTTGACTCCTTAATGACTAGCAAGGGTGACATTTATTTGTTCTTATATGTGACGTTACCATTTTCAACTTTAATAACGCTTTATCCAATTCATATATATCTTCAAATCAGCCTAAGGACACAATACTCTATATCATAACATGCGGCGCGGGAGTGTAATAACTCTGTTGAATAATTTTCGTATTACAATGGTGTAATAACTAAATGACGTAACTTCTGGCGGTTGCTCTTATGAGGCGAAGGAAGCATATTTTCATGAACTTTGTAATGATTAAATGCGATATATTGTGTTATAATAGAAATAGAACATTATATTGGTGGTCATTAATTATAGCCAGAGGTTCGTTTTGATCGATTTCAGAAGGACTCGTTTAATAAATTGCATAATTAATGATCACTCATTTAATATTCTCTATATATATCCTGATTACTTCGAACATAAGTTTTGTATATGACATTGCGTCTAGTGTGTATATGTTGAAGCACCTGTTGTGCTTCTCCAAAAAAAAGAAAGAAAACGAGTACCGACTACAAATTCGCTATCCTTCTTCATGTCAGGCTAAAGAGACTTCCATATACTTTAATACATTTAATAACAAACACACACACTACAACAACAAAAACAACAAACAAACAGGCAGGCAGGCAGGCAACTCTCAAATTTTCTGACATATGTGACAAATGACACACACACACACACACACACACATACACACAAACACGCACGCACGCACGCACGCACGCACGCACGCACGCAAACAGACAGACAGACATACATGCGGGCGGGCGGACGGACGGGCGGGCGGGCGGGCGGGCGGGCGGGCGGGCGGGCGGGCGGGCGGGCGGGCGGGCGGGCGGGCGGGCGGGCGGGCGGGCGGGCGGGCGGGCGGGCGGGCAGGCAGGCAGGCAGGCAGGCAGGCAGACAGACAGACAGACAGACATACAGACAGACAGACAGACAGACAGACAGACAGACAGACAGACAGACAGACAGACAGACAGACAGACAGACAGACAGACAGACAGACAGACAGACAGACAGACAGACAGACAGACAGACAGACAGACAGACAGACAGACAGACAGACAGACAGACAGACAGACAGACAGACAGACAGACAGACAGGCAGGCAGGCAGACAGACAGGCAGGCAGGCAGGCAGGCAGGCAGACAGACAGACAGACAGACAGACAGACAGACACATACACACACAGACACACACACACAGACACACACACAAACACACAAACACACACACAGACACACACACAGACACACAATCACACAGACTCACAAACGGACACACAGACAGACACACATACAGACACACACACACACAAAGACAGACACACATACAGACACACATACAGACACACATACAGACACACAGACACACAATCACACACACACACACACAGACACACTGATATACAGACACACACACATTTGATGATATAAAAATGATTTTCATCCATCAAATATGCAAAACAGTCTCCTGGAAAATTTAACACACATTTATGGTGTTCCAAATAATAACATGTCACTACATCCATCAAAAACAAAATTCATGGTTATAACAACAAAATACAAATAATAAGCGTAGAATACGACTACAGCTAAACGTTAATGGAATACCAATAGAAAATTTGACGGCCCAGAAAAGTTTAGTTATATACATTGATAACACACTCTCTTGGCAAAATCAATACAAGTTTGTTTGTTCAAAATTGAACACAAAAATAACGCTATTAAAAATAATTAATTATTATCCGATATGCGGCACGAAGCAAAATATATTATAATGTTTACATTATGCCTGTGTTTGATTTCTGTTCCTCCATTTGAGGAAATGGGTGTAAATGCCATATCAATAATCTATTATACAAAAACGAATTGCCAAAATAATTCTTGGTAAACAGATACTATTAAATTCGGAATCCACGAGCATATTAACAGAATTAAACTGCCTTTCCATTTAGGACAGGCGCCATTATCACACAGCTGTAATGATTTATAAACCTATTAATATTCTTGCACCGAACTACATTAAAAAGCTTATCACATTTTCCAGGAATGAAACATACGACCTTAGATCAATAGCAAATAAGAAAATAGTAAATATGAAACCGCGAACTAATTACTTAAAACAAACCTTGAACTATAATTATTGCTCAAATTTGGAACAAAATACCCGCAGAAATAAGAAAAAAAAAACAATTTCTTCATTCAAAAGATCTTACAGGAAATATTTATTTAATAATTCTTAAATGCACTCATGACTACATTGTATAATTATAATAAGTAATTTGTGATTTGCGTTGATTTGAGAAATTCTTGTGAAATGATATATGTTTACAATAAGTATGAATGGCTATGAAAAAATCTTGACATTATACATTATAAATATATTGACTATCACGAGTGTCTGTCTAGAATATATGTAATTGATTTGTCTCAATGTATTAGAAATGTTTTATTATATTGATAATTGGTTTTGCTTTTACTGTTGTATTGTTTAACAGGTTTAATATCCGAAGGCCGCAAGGTTTTTCAAAACTTTAAGATTTGAATTTGTATGTTTGCATTTCTTTTGTCATGTCCTTCTCTAAATAAAGATGCTATTGTTATTATTATTATTATCATTATTATTACTATTATTATTATCTAATTGAAATGAAACTACAATACATCATGATTGTTTTATTTGTATTTGGGTTGACTACCAATATTGTTCCGGATTGCCGACAGTCCCTTTAACAACATATGCAATACCATTATATGAACAAAATACTTTGAAATCAATGTATTACTGTAAATTGGGAAACGTTCGTGGCTATTTTATGTCGCATTTGTTGACATAGTTACTTGACTAATTCGCGGCTATTACGTTTCGCGAATGCTAATCCTTCACACACTCTTTATAATTAAGTAGCATGTGTTCCCATAAAAAAACATAGATATTCTGAGTAGATGTTTGTCGTAGGTTATCAGCGACCTCAAAAAAAATATACTTATTAATGTATGTTATTCAGCGGCAATTAAACTACAAAGATTTCAAAGTCAAATAATAGCCACGAATATTTTGGGACTGGTGCACCGTTCAAATATATATATATGCATATTATTTTGACACTGAAAGTATTATTAAATATACTATACATGACATATTTAAATCAAGTGATCGTGATGCAGATGGTCACTCACCACGACCACAGTAACTAATTAGCAAGCAAACATTTCGCGATTTATATAGTAATTTAATAGAAAATAATATCGCCCCAATACAATATATTAAAATAATAACTTTATATTATTATATTATGTGATATTAACAACTTTTAATACATTTGTATTTGGTTATGATGTATATAGTATTAATGGCATAACAAATACACCTATGCCTGTGTGTACTTACTACTTTCACTACCTCCCATGTTGATGATGTAGTCACATAAAGCTCCTCGCAAATAATGATAATTTCGTTAACCTTTTCATGAGCTAATACGAATGCAGGAGGGCGTACATTGTACCGACTGCGCATGTCTATATTTACTATCAGGATAAGATAGGCGTATACATATTAGGTAGTTAAACTTATGAACATAAATTGCCGTTAGTATTACCAATGTGAATATAAGAAAAGGTACGTGTATCTGTCTTGTTAAATTGTAGATTTGCATTGTCGGTCGTTTTGTTAACAAAATAATAACACTGATAAAGTAATTAGTATACTGCATGGAGATCATTGATGTAATGTTATTAGTGGATACTCACACTTTAGCTAAATATCAAAACATTTGAATTGTTTATGTTCTTAAACATCAATGTTTTCTTTGTGATAAACGATTGATATACATAGTTACACAACTCCTACATAACCATTGAGCGATGACATAGGTGTGTATATAAATATTATATAATTAGTCTTGATCATGAATTTTGTTCTTGTTAAATCTTAATAATGAACCTATGTAGCAGTGCGACTCGTCAGTAGTCGATATTGTAATGATACAGAGTTGCATGTATATAAATTAGGTTAAGGCGTGTATTGTAATGATACACTTTTGCATGTATATAACCTAAGCTTAAGGCGTGTATTGTAATGATACAGTGTTGCATGTATATAACTTAAGCTTAAGGCGTGTATTGTAAAGATACAGTGTTATATGTATATAAATTAAGCTTAAGGCATGTATTGTAAAGATATAGTATTGCATGTATATAACCTAAGCTAAAGGCGTGTATAGTAATGATATAGTGTTGCATGTATTTAACTTAAGGTTAAGGTTTGTATTGTAATGATATAGTGTTGCATGTATATATCTTAAGGTTAATACGTGTATTGTAATAATACAGTGCTACATGAATATAACATAAGATTAAGGTTTGTATTGTAATGATACAGTGTTACATGCATATAACTTAAAGTTAATGCGTGTATTGGAATGAAACAGCGTTACATGTATATAACATAAGCTTAATGCGTGTATTGTAATGATATAGTGTTACTTGTATATAACTTCAAGTTACTGCGTGTATTGGAATGATACAGCGTTACATGTATATAACATACGCTTAAGGCGTGTATTGTAATAATACAGTGAAACATGTATATAACTTAAGGTTAAGGCATGTATTGTAATGATACCGTGTAACATATATATAACTTAAGGTTACGGCGTGTATTGTAATGATACAGCGATACATGTTTATAAGTTAAGGTTAAGCAATGTATTGTAATGATATAGTGTTATATGTATATAAATTAAGCTTAAGGCGTGTATTGTAAAGATAAAGTATTGCATGTATATAACCTAAGCTAAAGGCGTGTATAGTAACGATATAGTGTTGCATGTATATAACTTAAGGTTAAGGTTTGTATTGTAATGATATAGTGTTAAATGCATATAACTTAAAGTTAATGCGTGTATTGGAATGATACAGCGTTATATGTATATAACATAAGCTTAAGGCGTGTATTGTAATGATACAGTGTTACTTGTATATAACTTCAAGTTACTGCGTGTATTGGAATGAAACAGCGTTACATGTATACAACATACGCTTAAGGCGTGTATTGTAATAATACAGTGAAACATGTATATAACTTAAGATTAAGGCATGTATTGTAATGATACAGTGTAACATATATATAACTTATGGTTACGGCGTGTATTGTAATGATACAGAGATAGATGTATATAACTTAAGGTTAAGCAATGTATTGTAATGATATAGTGTTACATGTATATAACCTATGGTTAAGGCGTTTATCGTAATGATATAATGATACAGTGTTGCATGTATGTAACATAAGGTTAAGGCGTGTATTGGAATGATACAGTGTTACATGTATATAACATAAGGTTAAGGGTTGTATTGTAATGATACAGTGTTACACATATATAACATACTGTTAAGGCTTGTATTGTAATGATGTAATGATACAGTGTTACATGTATATAACATAAAGTTAAGGCGTTTATTGTAATGATATAATGATACTGTGTTACATGAATATACCATAAGGTTAAGGAGTGTATTGTAATGATACAGTCTTACGTGTATATAACATAAAGTTAAGGGTTGTATTGTAATGATACAGTGTTACATGTATATAACATACGTTTAAGGCCTGTATTGTAATAATGTAATGATACAGTGTTACATGCATATAACATAAGGTTAATGCTTGTATTGTAATGATATAATGATACAGTGTTACATGTATATGACATAAGGTTAAGGCTTGTATTGCAATGATACAGTGTTACATGTATATGACATACTCTTAAGGCGTGTATTGTAATGATACCGTGTTACATTTATATAACATACTGTTAAGGCGTGTATTGTAATGATACTGTGTTAGATGTATATAACATACTCGTAAGGAGTGCATTGTAATGATACAGTGTTACACGTATATAACATACTCTTAAGGCGTGTATTGTAAAGATACCGGTTTACATTTATATAACATACTGTTAAGGCGTGTATTGTAATGATACTGTGTTACATGTATATATCATACTCGTAAGGAGTGCATTCTAATGATACACTTTTACAGTATGACACATATTATTAAGGTGTGGTTGTAATGATATAAAAATACATTGTTACATGTATATAACACAAGCTGAATAATGCGTGTATTGTAATGATACCAGTGCTACATATACATAACAAAAGGTTAAGGCGTGTATTGTAATGATGTAATGATACAGACTTATATGTACACTGAACAAAATTCCTAATTACTCACTTTTGTATCTTAACTAATTTTCTTATTTTAAATATATTTTAGAATAGATATGTGATAAGTATTCCGTTTTGACCCGTAGTTTGTAAAACATTTAGTTTTTGTTTAAATCGTTACAACTTTTGAGAGTTACCCTCCCTTTATATGAAAACATGAAATGTGCTTATAAAACACATACCATGAGTCAAAGATCGCTGAAAGATATAAAATTCTTAAAATTTGGTATGAAATAATAGAAAATAAAATACAAATTTGACCCATTCATCGCAAATTCTCCGTCTATAAAAAAATGAAATATGGATAATCTTCAATTACCTCCCTTTAAATTGAATATTGTTTGAAATTTAGGTAACTGTAATTCAGCGTTAACAGCGAAAATTTCTTTTGCAAACGCATTTGTAGTGGTACTGCTAGTAAAGCATGATGTCAAAGTAATTTTAACTGGCATATTTTAGAATAAGGAACATCGAAAGCTTCACTAATTCGAAGTACTTAATAAAATCCTCTATACCCAGCTGTATAAATGTTATAACTTATTTCTAAGAAAACACATTGACTTAAAAGTTTTAAAATATGTTCATGCAATCAGAGCAGACGATTTACACTCGTTAGTTTGCAGTTTAACCGTATCTCTAATCAAGCTCAAAATACACAAAACAATGAGAATATTATTGACATATTCTTAGGTAGGTACTTAGCAATTTGGTTTAGTGTATATAACACAAGGTTAAGGCGTGGATTGTAATGATACAGTGTTACATTTATATAACATACTCTTAAGGCGTTTTATTTTATTTTAAATAATTTGACATCTTTTATATACGTTCCCCACACACACTCACACAAATGGAAAAAAAACTGAATAAAATAAGAAGACAAACAAATACAAGACACAAACTAAATTTGACAGACACTGACCTCTGGAGGTATTTTAACAGCAGTGTATATTTGTAATTGATACATGTATATTTATTGAACTGTCAAAGTTTGGAAAGAGTTCCACTGTAGATCAAGTTTCTCAAGCTTGAGATTTAAACTTGCTATGTGTTTTTCCGTGTTACACAGACGTCTTATATGATATTTGAATTTTAAAATGTCTTGAATCAATTGTTATTATTGATGTTGAAGTAGATTAACGAGACAGTATGCACTATAATATTACGCATTACATGTGCTTTTATAGGTTACACTCTAAGATGACTGTTATATATATGTTATTTGTCACATAGAGAATGGATTCTGGGAGCGTAATAAAGCCCTAAAATATTTATCATAATACATTAGTGTAATAACTATGCAAATGAGGACCAAATCAAGGTGCACAACGGCTAAAGAGTAAAACAATTACGCCATGTATATGCATGGTACATGTACATATTACAATACATTTACAGATATAACTAGTTACCATATTTAAAATGTTACTGTATAAAATGCATGTAGTAATGTTGTGGTGTTTTATTGTCCGGTGCTATTTGAAATGCGACATAACATACCTACCGTCATTAATACATGACGTCATATAGACTTCGTGAATTTCAAATTGGCGCCATGTAATAGGTTAACTCGCATAATTAAAGTGAAACGTTTATTTTTATATAATTATGTTAATAAACTTGCTGGATAAAAAGATATGATACTCGACCGAGCCTCGTATCATGTCATGTTATCCATCTCGTTTACAAAATTCAATAATAGATCCTTTATACATTGAGGTTAATTGAATAACAACGATGGTTACAGAAACAAACATACCGAGATAACCAATAAACTATAATGTTACCCCTTACATCTGATTGTAAAGGCTACACTAGGACTCTTAGACGACTGTTATATATATATGAGGTTATGCAATTTATTGTTATAAAAAAAAAAAAAATACTGAATATAGTCATACACAATTTGCACAATTTTAAATACTTTTAAAGTAACACTACTGACAATGAGTGGGAAATTATGTGCAGTCTAGAGCAAATGAAACAATCAAATGAACGATCATTTCATTAGAGCATTCTCTGAATTTTAACGACATATTTGTTCATAGTAAGATGCACACATGTCTGCCAAAACCCATACCTTCAATGTATGCGAAACCGCTATTAAAAGATCCTGACCTTTAAATCGGTTTAAATCGACATACAGCGGATATTTCCGAAGTTAAGGTTAAAAGTTAAACAGTATGCAGAGTTAGTATGCACAGTTTTCAGGCACGTAATATACACAATGCATACTTGTCAACATCATTCAGTATAAATTATTTTTAAATTTATAATCGTACATGTACATGGAGGACAATTCCAGACATTGTTTACACATAAACACCAAATGAACATACACATATTGAAACGACTCAATAAACACACACTGACACCGTTATAATCCAGTTCCAGCTTAAAACCATTTTAAATGTTAATTCGTTTTTTAATGTTTTGATTACCTGTTTTGGTGTGTTTATATTGGGATTTCTAAATAAACAAGAGCTCAAATTATCATCCGCGTATAATATATGAATTCAAAGCTGCTCAAGCTAGTACTACACAACTCAATATTTGTACATGGTGTTGTTATAATCAGCTAAGATTGCGTGCATATGCATGTTCTCCAAGGACTGTTGACATTATCTACAGTGTCACTGCGGTCACGTGGCCACCACTCGTGTGGAGGGACGTGTAATCAATTATGTTCGGAAGAATATCATGATACTCGGAAATGTTAAAAATATAAGAATTCCATTTTTTAATATCGATTATTTTGAAAAATTGGTGATATATTCGATATTGATTTTAATTTAATTTATATGATACATGGTAAAAAGCTTTATGCAGTCTCTGCAAATTCGTATTGCCAGTTGTGTTACTTTAACATACAGTAAGAAGCCTTTCTGAGTGGTAGATGTTTCATGTTATAAATAGTATAGTTTGATCACAGATCATGCTACTTTACTTTCTGAAAATGGTAACATTTGCTGGTCGATTAAAGTCAATACATTTTGAAATACTTTCTCAAACGTTTATACTTTGCATGACATGGATTTGAAATGGTAAAGAAATATTAATTTTACACATAATTTCATCTGCAGTAAAGACGTTTGGTTTGGTGGAACTTGGATAAACCGATTTTGTCAAGCAATATTTCTGTTATCTTAGTATTTGAAACTATATGCCTAGTAGTTAGTATGCAATTTCATATTTCATCTAATTGAATTATTTTCTTCTGTTAATGTTATGTTTAAAATCGTATATTTTATGTGTTGTATCAATAGTTGACTGCGGCGCCATATAACTCATTATTTAGTAATATTGCCGGAAACCCTACGTGTATCATTTACTATTATCATATAAGCATAATACATGAATGCACACATTAATGAATCTGTAAAGGCGATATAGTGCATCTTATTTATATTGCTTATAGTGTACTACCTATGTCATCTTTAAAAGGTAAAGCAAACTTTAATCTAAGTTACAATGGGAAGTATAATACGACTTATATGTCATAGCTTATATATAGTATATATTACTAAACGGCAATAAAAACGCAATGTTCTTGCTATAGGACTATTTCCATTTATCTTGTTTATCCTGTATTATTATATAATTGAAAAATCGATCAACCTTTACATTTTTTACGGGTTGTAGTGATCATAATTTCGTAAGCGCCATATTAGCGATTTGTATGTCCATTTGCGCAAGGGATATCACAAGAAAAAACATTTATAAACGAACAATTTCCGATGAAGAAGTTATTAATTTTAAAAGTTTTTTTTTTTGTATAAAGAAATGTAAAAAGATCGGACAGGAAAAGTAGCATTCAAGGAGGACAGTCAACCACAAAACACAGAAACAAACACGCAAACAGACAAATTAGAAGGCAAAAGCAATACTAAATGCAAACGACATCACAAACACAAAAGGGTTGACAATAGGGCTACCGCCTTGAAACGGTCAATGGCAAAGTAGGCCACTAGGTGTTTAAACCGGTTATAGGGTGCATCAAACTTCACACTTACAGTGGTTGTTTATTCTAAATAAAACTTTACTAATTGTAACACTCTTATGAGATTCAGACAACTCACACTTACCCTACTGTCATCCCATTAAAACAGGACAGTGTAAATAAAAAAATCACCGCCATGAAAACTGATAAGCCTCTTGGAAGGATCGAACTCGACTCCAGTGAAAGCTCCTATAAGGATGTTTCACACTAAATTTGTCAGAATATGTGAAGCGGATTCAGAGAATAAGTTGTTTCCTTGCGCCTTCCATGTACAGGCAGCTGTGCAAACACAGGCGGATTTACATATCGGAAACGGCATTTATAAACATTGCAACTTTTGGATGGCATTTTTAAAAGAACTGTTTTTTTACAAATGAGGTAAAACACAAATAACTAATATAATACCTGAATAAATACCGATCAAAGACATGCGTTCTTATTGCAGTTAAGTATATGATTATTTCCATGTGACGGTTAATGCACTGAATGTGTATTATAATTTACAATTCATATTTAAAGATGTAATTAATTTTAACAAATTTATTTGTTTACAGATGCCGTTTGGGATACCGAATCCGTTTGGGGTATGTACAAATTATGTTTAGATATATTTCTCTTACGTGTAATATAATTTGCAATACACATGTCCAGCAAATTATTACTGTGTTTGCTGTCCAATATACATATATATACCCCTCTAATTTGATGACATATTATAGTTTTAAAACCATATATTATAAGGAATGATAAATGTACATAGTCATTTATCAATATACATGTCGTACATTTCGTAATCTAATCGAAATCAGTTTGTCTAGTTTCCATTTTATTTTAGAATTTAGGTCCCACTCCATTTTTATATGAGGGATATTCCATTACAATTGTATCCATTTGGGAATCTGTAAATGTAGTTCCTGTATGAAGCAGGCTGCAAAAGGTTTATCCAAACTCATTAATGTTTTAGGGACAAAACAGGTATTCTTCGGAAATCAAAAATTACTGTACCGGTAACACAATATTCATATATATGACTCTCAAATATACGTGATGCATGAATACGGATCGTTAGTGAGCAAGAATAATGTCATTTGTACATGTACGAACCACAAGGTATATAGTTAAAAACCCTATACTGTTTTATATTAAACGTTCTGGACCCAGTTGTATAAAGCTATGTTAAATTAACAGAGCGTTAAGTCAAAATGTCAAATCTCTCTGATTTTCTTATAATTAATTATTTCGTTCTACAATTTTATAAGTGAAAATATATTAGGCTATTGCATGCAAAACTTTAGATTGAAATGTTTACGTTTGTTTCTAAAGAAATATAAAAAGATCGGACAGGGAAAGTCGCATTCAAGGAGGACAGTCAACCACAAAACTAAGAAACAAACACGCAAACAGACAAACTTTTAATCCATATTTCGGGATACATTATCATTAACCCTTTTTAAATATTCAAACTCTTTATCCAAATATTAGGAGATATATCCGCTTCCTCGGGGGGTTATTATGGACTTTTCATTCTGCTGAGTAACAGTTATAATTAAAAAAAAAAAAATACATCCAAATCCTAATAACCTGTTTTCACTAATTAGCAAAGCAATATGACGTCATAAACGTCCCAACGTCAAAACGTCATACAAACGTTGGCGCAATAAACAAAGGAGCGAGGAAATGATAATTAACACACAAGGTAAAACAAAAATCTCATTGTAGATCAATTAAATATATAATAATAATAATAATAATAATAATAATAATAACGCCTATGCCGATACGGTTACGGATACGGATTCATTTGGATACGGATTCTTTCCAAGATAACCACTCCTAAATCATTAATACTATAAACAGATGTACTGAAATGGGTCCCTACTGCCCTCTCGCACTCTCTCTCTCTCTCTCTCTCTCTCTCTCTCTCTCTCTCTCTCTCTCGCTCGCTCGCTCGCTCTCTGTCTCTCTCTCTCTCTCTCTCTCCTTGTCTCCCTCTCTCTCTCTCCTACATACTTGGCACTAGCTTTTTCTGAAGGATTTATTCAGTTTCCCATGAACAAGGACGTCTCCGATATTTCTCACTCTTCTAAACGCGACTATTGGACAAACTTTTCTAAGCTTTCAGACTTGTGTAATATATGTATATGTTTGTAGATTATAGTATGTACGTCTGGCCAATGCCTGCCCTGCTGTAAGTCAGAACTAGGATGACTCGATTGTTATTGTTCTTCTTTTTGTTTTTGTCCTTATACTGTGATAAGTCTTAAAGACACCTTATACATTCGGCCTTAATGACAATATTTATCAAGAAGGAAATATTTCTAAAGATCCTAATATTGACATTTTGTCTATATTTTCTATTCGAAATCGTAAGTCTGGGTCTCATGGTCTTAGGCGTAATGGTAACATCAAACGTAAATCGCGTGTAATTATTTCTGTCGCTGATTTACATACTATTTTTAAACAGTCTGGAAAGCACTCTATGGTTTCACGGCTTACCTCTTTGTCCATTTCATCACTAAAGTTGATCGACGAGGAAGCCGACAAAATTTTCATTAGTACAGATGCCTTGTATAACACTGCTTCCATAGTTCAAAGCTACACACAAAATGTTCCCCGACCCCATATTGACAAGGAGGCTGATCACGTCAGGCATTTTTTAAAACTACTATATATTAATAAAGGTATTGATTGTATTGGCATGCCTAGTATTTTTCGGAATACTCATGTAGTTGATTCTATCCCAAAATATTTCCAAATTTCCGAAAGTCCTGTAATTTGTTATAAGTACAAAAAGCCTATTAGAAATATTATTTTCAACTACACTAAAATAGTTTCTGACCTTGATATAGTACATAATACTCCTAAGTAATGTGAATGCAACACATCAAAATTTGTGCTATGCTCCAGCAGGTCATGTCATCACTGGTTATTTTGATATTGTTGATAAACGTATTCGGCATTTGTTTTCGAAAGGTCCTTAATATAGATTACCTTCAACTATTGATTTTAAGGCCCAGATCGCCCACTCTATTGAAGATTTTAGAATAAAATGGTGTCGTAGAGAACAGGCGGACCCAAACTCGCTTTCTACTTGGAAAACGTCAATTCTTAAAATTATAGATACACGTATTAACTTTTATAATGCTAACCCCACTTTACTATCCCCGAGACCTAGGTTTTCCTTTCGTAATTTAAAATCGGGAATTCAGGAATTTCATAATAAATTTGTTTTTGCTCCTGCAGATAAAGCAGCTAATAATGTTATAATTGCTTGACGCCTGCATTACGTCAATGTTTTATCTCTTGAACTCGGCAGCACTAACTGATATACTCCAGTTAATTCTACTGAGGATGATGTTGTTTCCGCACATATCACTCGGGCCGCTACTTTCAAGGCTGGGGTAAACGATAAGCAAAATAAACTGCCTACCATGTACTGGATTCCTAAACTACATACAAATCCGTATACGGCTCGCTTTATTTCTAATTCTAGTGTCTGCACCACGACAAACATCTCCAAATGTTTAACTTCTTGTCTTACTGCCGTTAAAGATCACGTTAAACTATATTGTGATAAAACTTATGAAAACTCTGTGATTAATTTATTTTGGTCTATAAAAAATTCAGGAGACGTTCTTGATAAATAAAGGTCAAGTTTCTTCAATAAGTACTTATGACTTATCTACACTATATACAACCTTACCACATCACCTTATTAAAGACAAGCTAATTTCTCCTTTTCAAAAACCATTCGCTAGAGAAAATACTACATTGTTGGCATGTAATAATATTAAAGCGTTTTTTACTAACGGCAGTTTAGACAACTGTACTATGTGGACTTGCTATGAAGTTTGTGCAGCACTCATCTTCCTATTAGATAATAATTTTGTCAGGTATGGTACCACCGTTTATAGACAAATTGTTGGTATCCCTATGGGTACGAACTGTGCACCACTTGTCGCAGATTTGTTTTTATTTTGTTATGAAAGGGATTTCATGTTGAGTCTTTCACCAGATACCCAGGCAGAAGTTATTGAAGCTTTTAATGACACCTCACGGTATCTGGATGACATACTGAACATTGACAACCCTTTCTTTCCAACTAAGGTTGATAATATATATCCTAAAGAACTGCAGCTTAATAAAGCTAATATATTTGATAATAACGTTTCTTTTCTTTTAGATTTAGATCTCTCGATTGAAAATGGTGAAATTATTAGCAAAATCTATGACAAGAGAGATGATTTTAATTTTGACATTGCTAATTACCCCCACTTGGATGGGGATGTTCCCCGAGCATTTTCTTACGGAGTATATGTGTCTCAAATTATTCGTTTTTTCTAGAGCTTGTACTCGAGTTGAGGACTTTAATATTTGTAATCTTTGTATAAATAAAAATCTACTCAATCAGGGTTAAAGTTACCATAAACTTCGTAAAACCTTTGCAAAATTGTATTATCGTAACCCTGATCTTCTTTCCAAATATAAAAGTAATTGATGGACTCATCTGCGACAAGGACTATCACAACCTGACTTCTATGGTGATGTGATTTATAAACTTCGTAAGATTCTTGGTCATGATCACTTTCATACTACCTTTGTTAAACTTGTTAAAAAGTTTATCAAAAGAGGTTATGACCCTATCATTTTGCAAAGTACTGCATGCTTGGTGGTGGACCCTTTTACAGTTCGCCACTATGCTTTCCTCTTTAATTGTACGATGACCGGACAGGCTGTGGACCCTATGATGACGCCTACCTAAAGCCCATTGTGACGGTGGCGTTTTATGTTTGTCTATGATCTTTCCTGTCGTGCTCTTAATGGTCTATTCTCTTGTTGCTCTGGCTTCTGCCAAGTCATTGAGTAACCTTCACTGTGGCTTTCTAAGTTATTGTTGTTGTTTTTGTATTATATTAACACGAGCATAATTGTGTTTTACTTATATTGCCTATTGATGCTGCCTTGTTGGTTAGAGATTAGATCATGGCGAGGATTTATTTATTTACACTGTCCTGTTTTAATGTGATGACCTTAGGTGTGAGGTTTGGTGCACCCTAGAACCGGTTTAAACCCCCTGTGGCCTTTGTTGCCACTGACCTTTCCAAGGCGGTAGCCCTATTGTCAACCCTTTTGTGTTTGTGATGTCGTTTGAATTTTTTATTACTTTTACCTTCTCGTTTGTCTGCTTGCTTGTTTGTTTTTGTGTTTTGTGGTTGGCTGTCGTCCTTGAATGCTGCTTTCCCTATCCGATATTTTTATCGTTCTTCCCTCTTAAGTTTGTCCACTTTTTTCAATTGAACTTCCACAAAAGCAGAGCTAATGAGACACAAAATTGAAGCAATATAATTGAAATGTTTATTTATGTGCGATTCCTAGAGATATGAAGTATTGACTTAACGCTCTGTTAAGTTAACAGGGTTTTTTACAACTGGGCCCTGACTGCATTAGTCTCGTTTGCATTCGCTTGGCATGACATTTAAGTTCGTCTGGTTTTGTTAAACTTTTAAGGGACTGAATGCATTAACAATAAAAGCAATCACATAGCAACTAAGATGCATACTTCTAATTGTAAATTGTTATGCCTTTCACAATTCCATGCAGACGAAAACAACTGTTGATATTGAGGTTCGAGACAAGAGAAAGGATTCGTCAAACGGTTCATTCAATGTAACCGTTCCTATAAACATAGGACCATATACTAACGTCGAATTGGTAGACATACCTGGAGTGACTGGAACTCAATCGAAGGATCGCCAAGGTAGTATATTATTTTCCGGTATGTTTCTGTTTGTGTTTATTAAGCAGTTAAACGAAATCCATATAAAACGACGACGAATCATGCCACTGAAATTGCGTGTACTCATGCCATTTCTTACCACTGACAATAGCGTTTACTCGATGGTTGAATTATTTCGAGACACAAGATGTGACGTCAGGAAAATAATGTCAGTGTGAAACCCCAAACAGCAAAGTAATACGGAAGAGTTTAGAATTTCAGAATTTTAGACAGAGAGAGAGAAAGAGAAAGAGAGAGAGAAAAAAGATAGAGAGAGAATCAAACATATAACAATTTACATTTCTGAACAATGGATCAGATTGATGCAAAATTGACAGGAGAGTTGCTTTATAGAGATGTGTCAACAACATAGTGTTAATAACAAATGACAAAAATTCACAAGCGCTTTTTCTATATGCGAAAATAACATGTGTTCGCTATCTGAGAATTAACGAGGTACAATGTATCACGTCAGTAATACGATAGCGTTATACATTTTAACACTTACATTTATTTCAAAGTGACGTAAACACATACACACACACACACATACACACGCACACACACACACACACATATACATATACACAGACGTAGAGGGGAAGGGAGCTATCTGGACAGAGATAGAGACCAAGTTCATGAGACACACCATTGAAGCAATGTAAATTGAATGTGAGTAAATAACTATGATAATACTTAATAAGATATAAATACTCGTAGTACTATAGAACTGTATAATTGGAAACTAATTCAATAATAATAATTAACTAATACCTTTTTAGGTGACTATACAATTGTTGCTATCAAATGCTACATTCCAACCACTGGTCCAACAGAGCTTCGAGTAAAGGAAAGCATACCACGAGACGATCAAACCAAATTTAGAAGACAGGAGCTTCCAGTAAATGAAAGTATACCACGAGGCGATCACACCAAATTTAGAATAATAGACAATAAATGGATGACACGCTTAACGATCAAAGTAAATACTTTTAGAACAACTAGTTTTGTTGTCAAAAAAGTATTCATTTCATGTAAACATTTCACGGATTTAACAGTAATTGGAAAGGCACATTGTATGTCGCGTATTGTTTGTATTTTCATTTTTCTTTGTTTTATTTCAACGTACTTTACATTATAATGTATACATTATCATACTTAATTAATATTACGAACATAATGTTGACTTTCATAATTTATGGTGACTTTTGAAAAACAGTGAACATTAGAATGACTCCAGTCGTTAATTTTAAATATAGGCACCCCAACCTCTATCACAGCTAACTAAATTAAATGTGGCAAATGCATGCATATTAACATATATTCATTAAAGGTTAACCTTTGGTTGAAATATATGGAACATAAAAAAGAAACTATGTTAAATGATAAAATATATGTTTTTATTTCGTTTCTAGGACTTAGCATTGTTTGAAATCGGAAGAAGTGATGACCTTATGTATTTGATGAGGAAAACATTTCCAGAAATAAAACCTATTAAAGCATTAGAAGAATGTCCACCCGGTACATTTATCCTTGTACCTTGTTTTGCTGGTTCAACAAGAATTGAAAAAGAAGCAGAAACTGCAACGGAAGACATACCAGGTAACTATGTTTTACCTTTATTTTAAATAATATGTTTAAGGCGATCCCGGATTTGTTCGTGTAAAAAATAGAAATATATATAATTATATGTAAAATTATATATGAGCTTAATTATTGAGTTAAAATGAAAATGAAATATTGACATGTTGCATATAAAACAAAAACAAAACACGTACGGTAGTTTGCCACTAATGACAATTATTGGACTTTTAAACACACACACACACACACACACACACACACACACACACATATATATATATATATATATATATATATATATATATATACACCATTTGTATATAACATTGACCACATCACACATGGCTATTCATATCTTTTTACATTATTAAAAACTATTTGCGCCACTCTTGGAAAATATACTCATTGATCATAGTGTTTTTTACAACAAATCTATCATCGCACATGTACAGCAGTTAGTCAGATTAGATGTGTCTAGAAATATAATGAAATTCAATATTGGCAATAAGCATATAATCAAGGATATGTTAAATTATATATACAGCATTTAGCACGCGACTCATACATTAACAACTTAAGGATACTCTTCAACTTATTGACGAATTTGTCATTAATTGCATTATCAGTTGCTTAATAATGTGATCCCCTTTTAAGAAAATCATGAATATATTCCATGTGTCATGAAAGTATTATTTGATGTAAACGTTCAGGTTAACAGTAAACATCCCGATTGTATCAACAATGTGTGATATTCCTAATGGCTATACAAGTTGTCACGGTACCACCATTTAATGGATTAATCTAAAGGACATATCTATGATCGCATGTTTGCAGGATTATCTCAATCTCAATCGTAATGGTTATATTCCATATTAAATTAATGGATATGTGATTTCTTTTCAGGAGACATGCTGGGCAGAGTCATTTTGGCAATGTGCCATAAGGTAGCTGGCAGTAAAACAGCAGAAGATGTCAACGACATAAGATACCATTTTGACCGTGTAAAGAAGACTCTCCATATTCCAATTAAGGAAAATGAAAGCTTCCGTCAGCATTGATCAAAACACTTCTATATTAGATATAATGCACCTGTTCTTTATTGTAATACACTATTTTAATTATGTATTTATTTCTCAAGATGTATTGTACATTCACACACATAATGGGTGTCGACATTTAAAACGTTATTATATGAGTAAGTACACTCAAGAGATATGAAAACGCAACACGGGAATTTTCGCTATATATTCTATATACTGCACACTTAATTGCACATAATATTCGAAAGAAGTCTCAAGATGTTTCTTAAAAAAAAGTTGCAGTTAACTAGAGAAAGGACACAACTGTGATGTTGTAGACGTTTTAATCACACTACACTTTGTAACAAGAACTTCATAAATGTTGAAGTTGCTCTTTGAAAAATTGAGCTAGTTCAGTACTGTATTTAACGTAAATAGTTTGCAAAATGTTGCATCCTAAGTTTGCTCACATGATTGAGCCAAACGCGCACTCTGTGAATAATGAAACATTGAAGGAATACTATTTGCTGTATTATTTGTTGTTTTAGTATTTTTTCCAAAAGAAAAGGTCTTACGTAGCCATGTAGCCATGTACCATTCGATTAAAAGCAGCATATTGTACATAGAATATATAGCGGAAATTCCCGTGTTGCGTTTTCATATCTCTTGAGTGTATATTGATGATGAGAGCTTGTTTGAATGTTTCATAAAATATATCGTTGTCAAGAAGCGATACGCTTTGATATGTTCACAAGTTGAATGCTTACCATCTTCTGTAAATGGAAACTTTTTAAAAGGAGAATTGATAATGAAATGTATTGATTACTTACAATTCAATGTTATCAAAATAACTTTGAAAATAGCTTATAAAAAATGCTTTGCAGAATACGTTGATATCTGGATGGTTAACATATTGGAATTGTTTCAGTTTTAATACTCTTTTTCATAACTTTGATACCAAAGTAGCTAATAAAGTAATAGCGTTGTTAGTTATATTTACCACATTGATCCAAATTATAATATCTGGATTTAACTATATACATTGCTACCCGTGCCTTATATAATTATGGTTTATGTTTTTATGCTGAATAAAGTATCTGTCAACATCTATGGCATGTATATATTTCTCAATACATCTACGAGAGGTGTTCAGCTTATAATTGAATACTTTTGTTTAAGATGTTATTTTTCAGCGGAAGTGATTATCATAAAATATGCGTGATTTAATGATGTGAAAAACTGTCATTTAGAGCGTATGCATTTAAAAATAATCTCCAATTTCACGCGGTTCGTTTTAAATTACATTTTGAATTAGGTGTACACTATTTTCCAATTTTAAACCTATATGTTTCTGTTGCCGTGGAGTTTTACCTTAAACCAAATAATTCCCCTAAATGCATATCATAATTGTTTAAAACTGTGTTTATAATTCAAATATGATCGTCTGTTTTATTTTAAGTCTAGACAAAAAAATAGATGTTGAATTAAAAGCTCGACTTTTTACCGCAATATTAAGAAATTGACAGACAGATAATAAGACAGTTTGCTCATATGTTACTGATAATTTTATAAATTAACCAAAATAATTACTTTAATAATATTTTGTGATATAAAAAAATCAACAGTTATTGTTGATGTCTATCATATACCTTATAAAGATATCTTTGGTAAAAAATATATTATTTTTATCATTATTTGCAATTATGTGTGTTTTGCCACTAAATTTTAAGTTATATATTTTTTCTATCTTTTCTTTTAAGAAACTTATGAAATTTGTTTTTTTTGTAGCGGAGGAAATCACAAAAATGTCTGCAATTGATGTTTTGAAATAGAAGCTTTCGTAAATTTAATTATTTTAATAGTTGAATTTCATGTTAATTTTCACTGAAATCTTGAAAATCGACAAATTTCAAAAAAATGCATAATATACTTTTTTTACATTCAGACATGGACATATCAGAATACTATAACCTTAAACGACATTTTTAAAGCATTTGTCTTAAAATTTGTATTGCAGTTATTTTTATAATTGAAGATGTTTGCTTCAAAATGTCATTCTCTATCTTTTTTCAAAAATACGGATGCAACAACATTAGGAAGCACATAATAGTGCATGTCATGTTTCATATCGAAGGAATCATTAGGATCACCTTCATCAGTATTTATTGACATTAAAATCAACATATTTGGCGAGAATTTCAAGATAGTTGATTCAGTTACACAAGGAAAGTGTTCAATTATAAGTTGAACACCTCTCGTATTTACCAAGTATGCGTCTACAATTCAAGGATAACATACACAAGATAAAAGTATACATGCAAATCACAAATGATCATTCATTCTGATGAAAATTAATTGATCCATCAAAAACATATACCAATATGTATACTATGCATGCACACGACATACGAATTACACATTAAGTATTGTATGTTGTATGTTCTCACCATGTATATATAACAATAAATCCGTGTAAGCATATTATTGTTTGTTCTTCATCGGTGATTGTATTCGGGGGTCTTTACTGTTTGCAAGTATTTGTTTCTAGGTATACAATCATGCTATATCATACATTGTACAATTATATCTGTCTAACAAGGTAATACTAATAATAATGAAATAGTCTGACCGATTTTATATCTAAAAATATTTTTAGATTTTACGCCTAAAACACACAGTTAGAATCGAGCAGCGTTACAGTAGTACAACACATATTACGAATAATATGTGGCGTGTAAATAATATAATACATACGAGTTCGATAAGTTTTTGGACTTTTGCTATAAAATGGTTATTAAGCGACATAACAATTGGTGTATTGACAGGCCGGGTCATCAGTGTGCGACATTAACTTTTAAATATCATAGACAAAGGGGTCATAAAGTCATGATTTATCAAGGCCCGAGCAAGATTATCATAGCACAGTCCAAAAATGAATGAATGATCACTAGTATAGCTTTTTGAAAGAGCCCTTAAAGATAGATTTTTGAAAGGGACCTTAAAATGAAAAGCGCATGTTGTTTGACTTCGTAACTATATGAATCAGGACTGATTTTGGTTGAACAAAATTGACTTCTGAAAGGGTATATGCTAAAATATTCCAGAATTTATTAATTACTGTGAAGAAAATGGCATAGCCCAACAGTCTATGATCTTAAATAATTCATGGCCCAAGACCAATTTTCTTGGCCAAGGGCTATAGGTCCATGGTTAATTTCGCACACTGGCTCATGATCCTGTTGCGGTGCCAAATTGAACAAGTTCAAGTCAGCCAGTGGACATGGTCCTCTCTGAATTGCTTAAAGGCTCTTCTAGCAGAGGCTCAGTTTGTATTCTAAACTTTCTGACTAATAGGTGTTAATTTCATTGATCTGTAGTTATCATAATGAACAGATGTTAAGTACGGATAATGAGTAATCACTATACTAGTGGTCACTCCTTGGTGATATTAGATGGTAAGTAGAGTACATACATGTATATTAAATTACTAATAGATTTGTTGTGTGATTTCAAGAAAATGAATATAAATAGACAAACTATCTGATGAGGTTTATAATATTCAATTTGTTCTCATGAGGATGAATCTCACAATAATGTATTTTATACAAGACAAGATTAGTAATCATATTTATAAGATATTTTTCTGTATATCTTGTATTCATATAGGGTGCCATTTTACTATTTATTCAATAATCGAATTCTTGATATAAAGAAATAGACTGATATATTTTAATATAAGAGTTGCATTTCTTAATATCAAGAATTTGATTTAATGAAGAAATGCAATTCTTGATATAAACAGGAAATCATGGATTTAAATGTCTCGCCTGTACCGCTATTGCCACTAATGAGATCAAAAATCGAAGTCACTGGAGGATAAAATATAGGTCATACTCAGCATCTGCAACATAAATTGGAATGAAATGCAAGTATGATCCAATATCACTTGATATATTGCTTTTCGAGTCGAACATGAAATAGGGACTGCTCTAATTGGTAAAGCAAGGTTTAAGTCTTATGCTTTTGAGTAATAGGTGCATCCACATGGTAAGTCTTTGCCTCATGATACACATTTAATTGGAGTCTTAAAGCAAAGGATTACCGTGTATAGCGGACTTTATGAATGAGTATCAGCCTTTCTGACTTGAAATGTCTATATCATGTATTGGTTAGGTAGATACAGGAAAGAATATGTTTCTTTCCGGGAGAAAGCATGAGAGTTTGCATACAAGTATTTTAAGGTATGTTCTTTCATATAAGATCAGGAGACATGTCATCCTAAAAAGGGATCCTTATTATTTTTAGCTCTACTTATCAGAGATCAGCAGAGCTTATGTCATGGTGCGGCGTCCATCGTCCGTTTGTCCGTCCGTCTGTACGTCTGTCCGTCCGTAAACTTTTGTTTTGTAGCCACTACTCCTCTGAAACTACTTAATGGATTTTCATGAAACTTTACAAAAATATTGCCCTTGAAGTCTAGTAAAAATTCATGCTGATGTGAATCAAAGATGGCAGCCAAATCAAAAAAAAGATTTTTAAAAAACAAGATTGTAGCGATTATTTCTTGAAAACTCGAAGTGATATTGACATGGGACTTTTCTAAAATGATCAGCATGACATGTTGTTTGTCCTTGTTGAAATTCGTTTTGATTCGACGTTAAACATGACTGCCAGCGGCCATCTTTGTTTACATAGAGTTATATAATGAAAACGTGTAGCGACTACTCCTCTGGAACTACTTGACGGATTTTCATGAACTTCACACGAATGTTGCTCTTGATGTCTAATTGATCCTAGCAAAACTTTAGGTCGGCTGGAAATTCAAGATGGCCGCCACGGCTAAAAATAGATTTCCAAAAAACAATATGTAGCGACTACTTCTTGAAAACTATAAGTGATATTGATATGGGACTTTTTCTAAAATGATCAACATGTCATGATGATGGTCCTAGTCGAAAATCGTTTTGATTCGATGTTAAACATGGCTGTCAGCGGCCATCTTTGTTTACATAGAGTTATCTAGTAAAAACTTGTAGTGACTACTCCTCTATAACTACTCGACGGATTTTCATGAAACTTCACAGGAATGTTGCTCTTGATGTCTTATTGATCCTAGCAAAATATCAGGTCGGCCAAAGATTCAAGAATTCTGGAATAATTGAATAAAAAATGTTTACCAATCATTTTAAAAAAACAAATTTGTTTTATATTATACATAATACCCACTTCTATCCATTTATGTACAAGAAATAAAATTAACGACCAAATTCTTGTGTTAAATACCTGTTTTTGGAGAAAAAATAGGAATTTCGGGAATATTTTAATAAAAGACGTTATAGTTAGGTAGATATAGGAAAAATATGTTTCTTTCTGGAACAAAGCACGAAACTTTGCATATAAGTATTTTAAGGTATGCTCTTTCATATACAGGAGACATGTCATCCAAAAAAGGGATCCTTATTATTTGTTTGTGTTAAACTGTGAAAAATAGACAAAAAGTGTGAATTTCTGGAATAATTTAATAAAAACGTTTTACCAATCATTTTATTTTTTTGTACATGTATATTACACATAAAAACACTTCTATCCATTTATGTACAATATATAAAATTAACAACCAAATTCTCGTGCTCAATACGTCTTTTTGGAGAAAAAAGAGGAAGGTCAGGAATATTTTAATAAAAGGCGTTATGATATTCATTTTGTGTAAATATTACATATTATGAGATAAGGCGACATGTCGTCCAGTTAAGGTGAAAGGCCTTTCGAATAAGGGATCTTAATCTAGAGGGGCATCAAAAAGGGAAAGGTACAAACACAGTATTGTAAACATCTGCACATACCTGATAAATAGATGTATTAAGAAATATATGCATGTCCTAGATTTTGACATTTACTTTATTTATCTGTGTAAAGACATCAGAGAAGTAGTTTTATTATTCATGGATAGCACACACTAGACAAATGTGAAACAATATCATACTAAAAGTTTTGAGTAAAAGTATAAAGAAATATTTTAGTCCCATTTGAAATGCATTTTAAATAAAATTTCAATATGATTACACAACATGTCAAAAAAGCTGTAATGAACCTTTAAGTTAATTGAATCCGCGACTAAGTGTATTATTCAAGTCTAAGAGACAATCAGAAATTACAGAATTACAATCACATCATCCTCGTTGTATTGTTGTATATGAAACTCCATTGTTATTGTAGTGAGTCATGTTACTAGGAATCACGACGAGTCCAGTTCCCAGGAATTTCGGGAATATTTTAATAAAAAATGTTATAGTTAGGTAGATATAGAGGAAAAAGATGTTCCTTTCCTGAAGAAAGTATGAAACTATTGAGGTATGCTCTTTCATTTAAGATCGGAAGACACGCCATCCGAAAGGGATCCTTATTATGTTTTAATAACGCACCTACTGAATTTACAAGATTCACATATTTGGAAATTAGAGACAGTTCCCTTTCCAACAGTACCACTCATCTTTTTGGTCATTCTGATGTAGATAACAAATATTTTACCTCAAATGTCAACATTTTCTAGAGAATGTGCACTTATTTGAACTGTGACCTCGTTTAAATATGGGTTAATCCTGCTATGACAAACACTGCTAATATTCTATCATAAATCTAATACTGTATACGGAATTAATTTCGCTGGGTGAAAAATTTGCGAAAATCATATCTTGACATTTCGCGAGGTGCACGTATTTGAAATTTGACCTCATTTAAATATGGGTCACATCTTCTATGACATAATAACGTCAACATTTTCTTAAAAATGTGCACTTATTTAAACTTTGACCTCGTTTAAATATGGGTCACAGCTTCTATAGCATACACTGTTAATATTTTATCATAAAACTCCATAAATGAGCAACAATATTAACTTGTAGCATGGTCACAGACAATTCTCTTTGTTCAGACACAGGTGTAAATCGTTGAAGCGAAAATAAGACCTGTCAGAATAACTGTGTGAATAACAGTGAGAATAACAGTTATAATAACTGAAATAGAGCTGAAATGGACATGCTACAAAACAAATAGAGTATGGTTTCATCTCGTTGGTTAATTTAAACACCTCGATGTTTAAATAAACCAACTCAGTGAAACCATACTCTATCTATTACATATGGGTTTAGCCTAGTCGCATGTTTAAAATTAAATATGAAAATATATATTTAAATGTTTACTACATGTAAACACATTAAATTATCCCACCAACCGTATTCAAACCAAAAATACTATCTTTACAACACTCACATATTTGAAAATTTAAGAAAAGTACATTTCCAACGGTATCAATTATCATATTAACCGTTCTCAACTAGATAATAAAAAAATAAAGTTTGACCCCAGGTGTCAAGATTTTCTAAAGTAATTTGCAATTATTTGAACTTTGACCTCGTTAAATATGGGTTAAGCCTTCGATTACAAACACTGTTACCAAAGAACTAATGTATTGTCAACAATATTAACATTTATTTTGAACATAGTCACATTTTTCAATTTAAATATGAATGTTTTTAAACTTTCACTACATGTCGAACGGTGTAACATTAAATTACCCCACCCACCATATTCAAACCCAAATATCTCATCAACTCACAGGATGGAGTTTGTAAGACTCATATATTTGGAAACTAAAGGAAATTGCTTTTGCGACAGTATCAGTTATCCTGTTGGCCATTTCCACGTAGATAAAACCCTCCTAGCTCTCGGACTACACCCAGATGCTTACACAATCAGAAATGTTAGATATTATAAAAATAAGCCTTATACATATCATTATTAATAACATTATATATATTTATATATATATATTATTATATTGCATCATCAGTTATAGTGTTAAGTGAAGATTCAGAAAAAATCAAGTCTGAAATTTTCTTAATCAGATTGATAATGTACATTGTTTTTTTATAAAAAGTCTGACTTTTCCGACTTTATGATGTTGTTTGACTTTACCTCAGACATATTCAGACTTCTACTTGATGTATAGATCTAAGTCTGAACAGTTCAGAAATGTTCAGTTAAGATTCAGAAATATATTTCATCTGAACCACTTCTGAATTGATCTGTCTGAACAGACTAGTCAGATATGTTCTCTGTTCAGACAGTTTTCTTAATTGAGGTTTTGGAGTTTAGCCAAAATTCAGATGGTGATTTGGTGTTAAGACAAAATGAGGGTTTAGTTACGTTTCGGAAATTTTCAGACAAGTTTCAGAAAATTGGTTTCATTAGTGCATGCTAAAATGCATAAAAAAGTCAATTTTTCAAATATAACTATCTTTTTTTCTTCTAAAGGGGTCGGTTAAACTTTTTTCTGGTAAAGATAATGTTTCTATTCTAATTTTGTTTCACATGCTGTCATCAATAAATCACACTCCACAAATTTAGGGTAAGTTATAATATACAGTGGTATATGGGATCCTTATTAGGAAGTGTTACATAACACACTAAATAAATGCTAATGACATGCTGGGTTTGGGGAGGTGTGGGCACATGTGCAGCCCCTACAGGCATACCAGGTGTGTGTGTGTGTGGTGGTGGTGGTGCGGGGGGGTATATAAGAAAATATAATTTTATGTATTTAAAGTCCTTTTTTAACAGATAATCAATTACGGTCAATACAAAATAAATAACATTGTTTCATTTATCCAAGTATCTTACAATATAATTATAATTCATATATCTTTATAATTTACTTAATGAGGGAAATATTCAATAAATTAATTATAAATTATGGAATTAATTTTTAAAATATTATTATTTAATGAGAGTATAAAAGAATGACTGAATTATTAAAAAAGAATATAATAAATAATAAAGTCCCTCATTTGATCATTATATAGTTTATATTCATTAATTCTCTCCAAACTTCATTCATTCATATCCTCCGTCATTAAGTCATAAATTGTATTCGTTGCTTTGATGGTGAGTGTTCCGAGATCCAGTTTGTCAACTTTAATTTTGTTTCATTAATTTATCAATTTTGTAAATATATTTTTTCTATATTATTAATATATAGAAAAGAAGTATTTAAAAATGGATCTCTGTTAGTGATTTTCTTTTTATGCACAAATACATTTTAAACTTATAACAACATTGTTTTATTACTTCCTACCTGGCTCTGACACTCTACCGATACATATAAGTAGAAATATCCTGTTCCCGTTTTATTACTTGTATTTTGCAGGGCCCCATACTCTATGGGGTCTCTCAAATGCCTTGTATATTTGGGCTCCATGGTGGGATCTTTATAGGGTTTTATTGGTAGTGCTGAAATTCAATTGCACTCTGCCATTATTTAAGTCCAGGCCTTTAAGAATTAGAAAATTATAATAGGGTTGAAACTAATTTACTCTTACAATAAAATATACTTGGTCTTCCAGTATACCATATACATGTTTATATACTTGGTCTTCCGACATATTGCCATTAAAGTTATTTGGGTGGTCGTGGGTTCGAACCCCGGCCAGGTCATACCAAAGACTGTTTTATAAATGGCACTAGTAGCTCCCTTGCTTGATGTTTATAACATATAAAAGGGTACTTCTAGGACTGGTCGGCCCGGTGTCAAAACAATGTGACGGTGGGGTATCCTGTCATTTGTATTATGACGTGGTATTTCAGTGAGACAGCACTATAAAATGAGCATTCAGCTTATTGCTACAAGTAGACATCATCATGATATAACTAAAAAATTGTTGAAAACGACGTTAAAAACAATACAAACACACCAGACCTGACACTAACACCCGGTCACCAACATTCAGAGTGTCAGATTATTGGTAATCTATCATATGGCAGATCTTTTGTAATGGTAAATGATTTTCTGACAAAAATAGTTGCAATTAAGTTACTTAAGTTTACCTTTATTTAATGTATACAAATAAAAAAGTATCACTAAACATTATGTTTTCAGTATATTGTATCAGATAATTAAAAAAAAAAATGTTATATTATACATTCTCAACAGAGTATTGTATAATTTACTGTATTTTCAATAACATCACTAATAATTCACTGGATGAATTACACATGTAAGTTGATTATAGATTTCAAAATGTATGGTAATTTCCTGAGTACCGTTATCTACTTGGTGATGTAACGGGCAGACCATAAGTCACAAGTAATTACTGGCATCAATAAGTTACAGTATACGTTTGATACATACTAGGTGTGACGTATGGTACCTTATCAGGAAATGTTACATAACACACTAATTAAATACTAATTACATGCTGCAAGTGTTGGGAGGGGTGTTGTGTACTTTTCAGGTGTCTTATCAGTTTTATTGGAAGTAAGAGTCAGGGAGCAATATAAACGCATAACCACAGAAGGTAAGTAAATTATTCTAAGGGTCATTAAATTACCTAATTCATATAATCATTACTAAGGAGATATAGCTATATAAAGATTATTACTAAATCATTTTTTGTTGATACACAAAGTTCATTCCACCTAGATTGTGAGAAGTACAAAAGTCTGCATGTGTACAAACGATATCATATTAAATATTGATATAAACATTATAAAAAATTCAATATCCATTCACATACATTAAAAAATGGCTGAATGTGTGCCATGTAATCTGAATGTTAGACATGTATACATACATAGCTTCGTAAGCCAAATAAAACCATTATGAACAATATGCCAGAGAGTTTATGAACCACCAAGAAGTAAAGAGTGTAAGCCATGTTTTGGTTATTTCTGTCAGTTACAGGTAAGAGTTCAAAAGATAATCAATGATTATTTTATCTACATTACTTATGCATCAGCATGGATTGTGCAGACATGTTTTAATATCACAATGTTGTTTGTCACATTTTTAGCCATTTTCATTGAAACCGCCAAAATAAAGTGATTGTTTATTCTAAATAAAACTTTACTAATTATAACACTCTATTGAGATACAGACAAGTACCCCCAAGACATTTGCCCCATAGTACAAAAATTAACAAAATTCTGATGAGTTAAGACGGTTCTGGACAGCCCAGCCAAGAATTCGGATGGGTCAAGACGGTTCTAGACAGCCCGGCCGAGAATTTGAAGGGTCAAGACGGTTCTAGACAGCCCAGACCAGAATGATGATGGGTCAAAAATGAGATATAGGGTCCTATAGAAACCACAGCATCCGAACGCAATGGCATCGTAGGTCCGCACTGTACTGCAAACAAGGACTTGACAACACTATGAAAGAAACAAAAACAACAGAAAGGGTGGTTTTACACAGGGTTACCGCTTGGAACGGTCAATAGGCAATAAGGCCTACTGGTTAGCTTGAATCGATTTCAAGACAGCCCGGCAGACAATTCGGATGGGTCAAGACGGTCCTAGACAGCCCAGCCCAGGCCGATAATTCTGATGGGTCAAGATGGTTCTAGACAGCCCGGCCGAGAATTCTGGTTGGTGAAGACGGTTATAGACAGCCCGGCCGATAATTTTGATGAGTCAAGACGGTTCTAGACAGTTTGGCCGTGAAGTCTGATGATTCAAGACGGTTCTGGACAGCCCAGCCGAGAATTTTGAAGGGTCAAGACGATTCTAGACAGCCCGGTCGAGAATTCTGATGGGTCAAGACAGTTCTAGACAGCACAGCCGAGAATTATTATGGGTCAAGATGGTTCTGGACAGCCCGGACGAGAATTCTGGTTGGTCAAGATGGTTATAGTCAGCCCTGTCGATAATTCCGATTGGTCAAGACAATCTAGGCAATCGGGCCGATAATTCTGACAGGTCTAGAAGATTCTTAACAGCCCAGTCGAGAATTCGGATGGGTCAAGACGATCTAGACGGCCCGACCGAGAATTCGGATGGGTCACGACGGTTCTAGACAGCCAGGCTGAGATTTCTGATTGGTCAAGACGGATCCTGACAGCACGGCCGAGAATTCTGGTTGGTGAAGACGGTTATAGACAGCCCGGCCGATAATTTTGATGAGTCAAGACGGTTCTAGACAGTTTGGCCGTGAAGTCTGATGATTCAAGACGGTTCTGGACAGCCCAGCCGAGAATTTTGATGGGTCAAGACGGTTCTAGACAGCCCGGTCGAGGATTCGGTTGTGTCACGACGGTTCTAGACAGCCCGACTGAGAATTCTGATTGGTCAAGATGGATCTGGACAGCCCGGCAGAGAATTCTGATAGGTCAAGAGGGTTCTGGACAGAGCGGCCGAGAATTCATTCTGGTGGGTCAAGACGGTCTAGACAGACAGGCCGAGAATTATGACGGGTCAAGACCGTCTAGACAGCCCGACAGAAAATTCTGATGTGTCAAGATTGTTCTGGATTATAGCCCAGCTGACAATTTTGATGGGTCAAGACGGTTCTAGATAGCACGGGCGACAATTCTGATGGGTCAAGATTGGGCACCCTATATCTACAGAGGATGTCAGTCTGGTCATTTAATACCACATTCACCATGATTAAAGCTATTATTTCAAGATTGGGCACCCTATATCTACACTGAGGATGTAAGTCTGTTCATGTAATACCACATTCACCATGATTTTAGCTGTTATTTCAAGTTTGGGTATCCTATATTTACATTGTGTATGTCAGTCTTGTTATTTAATACCACCTGTACTATGATATAGCTGTTATTTCAAGTTTGGGCATCCTATATATACATTGTGGATGTCAGTCTGGTCATTTAGTACCATATTCAACATGATTACAGGCTGTTTGAGCACCCTATATTTACATTGTTTTTGTCAGTCAGATCATGTTTTACCCCTTAATCATGATTATAGCTGTTATTTCAAGTTTGGGCATCCTGTATTTACATTGTGTATGTCAGTCGGGTCATTTAATATCACCTTCAGTATGATATTGCTGTTTTTCAAGTTTGGGCCCCCTATATCAACACTGAGGATGTCAGTCTGGTCATTTAATAACGCCTTAGCCATGATTACAGCTGTTATTTCAAGTTTGGTCACCCTAGATGTCAGTCTATTCATTTAATACCCCTTAGTCATGATTATAGCTGTTATTTCAAGTGTGGGAACCCTATATTTAAATTGTGTATGTCAGTCTGGTCATTTAATATCACCTTCACCATGATTATTACCTGTTATTTCAAGTTTGGGCACTCTATATCTGCATTGAGGATGTCAGCTTGATCAATTAATACCACTTTACTATTTCTGTTATTTCAAGTTTGGGCATCCTGTATGTCAGCCGATCTGGTCATTTAATACCACCTTCACTATGATATAAGTAAAATTCTATCAACATAAATTTAATAATTTGATAGATGGATGTCATATTGTATCCTACCCATATAGAGCATATATATATGTTTTTTATTTGATTATCATTTTGTACATTATTTCTCTGAAGAAAAAATCCCTTATGTAAAGTGTCCAACCAAGTGTCATCTGCCATAGGCAGGTTCTGAATGATATACCTATATATAACTGATGGTTATTATGCGGTACCCATGTTACCTGGAGATTTAGATTTTAACTCATTTTTCCTCACTTTGAAGACCAATCTTGACAATGGTAATGCTGCCTGATTAAGTTGGCATATTTGTCTTTTTATTTGTCGTAGTTTTGAATTTTATCTGGGTAGCCCATCAATGTAGAGTGTGGTGACACACACATTGTCCTATTCCACATTTCAACTAGGACAAATGTCCTACCAATTAGCTAAATACATGTATATTTAAAACATCATTGATGACCCTTTTAGTCTTTGGTATGTCAGCGGCCGGTGAACGAACCCACGACACACGAACTCGCATGTGAGGCGAACGCTCTACCCCTGAGTCACCGCTGTGGTTCAAACACAATTAAATTTCATGAATAAAGATATCATCACTTGTATAAATTAAATTTAATTTAGAAAATATAGCAATATTTAATTTTGAGGGGAAATTCCACCACAACAGAACTTTGTCTTTAAACAAAAATACTACTCAATTAAGTTCAACTCTAATTTTTTTTTGCAATTCTCACATTCTGCATAATTATGTTTTATATCTAACCCCCCAACCCCCCAACCCCCCATCCCCAAATTGTTTCAACGTCTATACAAAGTCGGTTTAACGGCGTCGACTGACAACACAAAAACACAACGTCTATTCAACGTTGGTTTATCGACGTCTAATATACGTTGAAATTAGACGTTATTTCAACGTCTATTTAACGTCGGTTAAACAACGTCGATTGACAACACAATGGTCAGTGGTGGGATAATACTGAGGCGCGATGGACTCATTGGTGAGTCATAGGCTCAGTTTAGCGGCTTATGGTCCATACTGGTGGCATGCGGTATCTTACTGGTGACCCATGGACTCATTATCGTAGCCGATTATTTTCCCGTGGTCTCATGCTTGCCCATGGTATTATTCATTTGATCCATATCCAATTAGTGGTCCGTGAGCTGATACTAATGCGCAATTGACTCTTATCAATGAGTTGTGGCTTAGATAGGTGACCTATGGTTCATACTGGTGGAATGTGCTCTTATACTGGTAACGTATGAACTCGAATAAGTGGCCAGTGGTCTCTTACTGGTGAATCATGGACTCATAATGATAACCCCTGGACTCACATGATTGGTCCGTGCTCTCATGTTGGTGGCTCGTGGTCTCATTCTGGTGATCCATAGACTCTAATTAGTGGTCCATGTGCTCTTACATACATATGTGTCATGGACTCATACCGGTGAGTCATAGTCTTATATTAGTGGCATGTGGTCCATACTAGTATTGGACAATAGCATGAGACCACATGTCACCTGTACTAGACTAGTATGAGGCCATGGCTAAATTGATTTTATATCTGACTATGACTATATAGATTTTTTTAAAAGACAATTCTGTATCATATATTGATATTATCGTGCTTAAAATATAAGGTAATTACATGAAGTTACCATTAATTGTCAATTTGACATTTAAATAAATCATTTAAAGGTGCGCTCATTTAACCTTTAAGTGACCTGAGGATGTGTGATTTAGACACTTCGTCTGACGGGTGTGAATGATGCCAGGGAAATGCTGTTTTGTCAAAAGAACATGTCAATAGATGGCAATATATGGCATATATATATACATGTATTTTTCACATCCTACTCACCGGAAAGTATGTTATTGTGAATTTATTTCATTATACCAATTATTTTTCTTGGATCCGACGTCTTTCCATGTTTTTCTTTATATAGTGATGTGATTGTTATATAGCGTTTGTCATACTCAACTATAGATAATTGCAGTCACTCAAACATTTAGATAATACAAACAATGTGATTTGTTAAAGAACGATCACGTGATCAGTTTAAGCTACGTTTATTTTCCAATGAACTGTACGATGTAAATAAGGATATCCCCGCCAGGTTAAATTCTCTAACAAACAAGGCAGCATTAATAGGCAATATAAATAAAAAATAAAGTATGAAAGCAGATTTAAATCATCATGTATATATAATATAAAAGAAACAAAAGCCTATAGTAATAAGTATGAAAGTCGAACAGGAAATGCAGCTTTCACAAACACAGTAAACCCCAAAACACGCAAACGTAAGTACTCAGTGTCTTGGTAGAAACAAAGCAACAAAATAATAAACCATTAAGGGTACGACAAGACAAGATTAAATACAAACATCAAACGCTACCGTCCTAAAGGATTTAGGTAGACGTCATCATAGGGTCCACAATCTGTCCGGTCATCGCACAATCAAAGAGGAAAGAATAGTGGCGAACTGTAAATGGGTCCACCACTAAACATACAGTGCGTTGCAAAATGATAGGGTCATAACCTTTTTTGATAAACTTGTTAACAAGCTTAATAAAGATTATATGAAAATGATTATGACCAAGGATCTTACGAAGTTTGTAAATCACATCACCATAGAAGTCAGGTTGTGATAGTCCTTGTCGCAGAAGAGTTCACAAATTACTTTTATATTTTAAAAGTAGATCAGGGTTACGATAATACAATGTTGCAAAGGTGTTTCGAAGTTTATGGTAACGGTAGCCCTGCAGGAGTAACTTTTCAGTTATACAAATATTAATATTACGACTATTAAAGTCCTTAACACGACTACACGCTCTAGAGAAACGAATAAGTTGAGAAACATAGACCCTATAAGAAGTCGGTCGGGAAAGATCCCCATCTAAATGGGAATACTTAACAATATCAAAATTAAAGTCATCTCTCTTGTCATATAGTTTACTAATTATTTCGCCATTTTCAATAGAGAGATGTAAATGACAGTATCAGAAATATTAGCTTTGATGAGTTGAATTGTTTTAGGATAATTGTAGAAAAGAAAAGATTGTCAATGTTCAATCTAGATTCCGAGAGGTGTCATTAAAGTCTTCAATTACATCTGCCTGAGTATCGGAAGAAAGACTCAACATGAAATCTCTTTCATAGCAATACAATAACAAATCTGCGACAAGAGGTGCACAGTTCGTACCCATAGGGATAACTACAATTGTTATATAAACGGTATTCCATACCTGACGAAAATATTATCTAATAGGAAAATGAGTGCTTCACAAAAGTCTTGGCAAGTCCAAATAGTGTAATTGTAAACTGCCGTTTACCCAAAGAATACGTCCGAGTTTTAAATAATAAATCATTTAACATGCTGTGTATCTCTTTCATAAACGACTTTTATACCAATTACAAAATTATCAAACTAAAAAAATATACTCCAAATCCCCCTACTCCACCCCCACCCCCCCCCCCCCCCCCCGCCAAACACACACAAACATCCCCTCTCCCGGGGTCCCCGGGCAGACGTCCGACGTCCGAGTTTGACCCCACTGCGGGACCCTGGGTGTGGAGCCTTCATTATAATAAGGAGCCCCCCCCAACCCATGCCCGCCCCACCCGCCCTGGGCCCCCGGGCAGACGTTCAAGTTTGCGAAATAATAAAATCGTAAAACGACTTCATGATAATAAAATACAATCTTGGCATAAACGTTTAGAAAGTTCATCGAGAGCAATATTTTTTAAAGAAATTGTTAGTTTAGATTTTCAATTATTTCTTAAGTGCATACACATACCAAAATTTAGAATATCGATGACAAGGTTAATTGTTTCGTCCCATAGCCTTGCTATGGAGACTGGTAAGTGGCATAGACCTAGAAGTATACCATTTGCAGATAGAATATGTATAATTTGCAACAAACTTGAAGACGAGTTTCATTTCATTTTAGATTGCGATCTGTTTAAAGACATCCGAAAAATATATATTAAAACATATTTTTGAAAGCGACCGAGCATGTTCAAATTAAAATAACTTTTTTACAGCAAAAATGAAAAAGAAATTAAAAATGTAAGTGTGTATATTTTTAAGGCATTTGAAATGAGGAAAACGCTAATGAATTGATTTGATGTAATTGTAATTCCATGTCTCATTTTCTCATTTTCTCCTTCTCAATTGTAATGTTTTGTGTTATTTTAATATTGTAATATTTTATTTTCACATAGTCATGTATATTTGTGTGTGGTGGTTTTGTCACGCTTGAAAATGCAAATAGAACATTTTTTTTATTGTGTTTGAAACGTATGTGTATGTGCTTATATGTTCATGACATGGATACGATTAAGTATAATACATCAACCATAACATGGATATATTTATATATGTTTAGTCACTTTCTCCGTGAAATTTTAAATGGAAATTCTGACGTGTTCATGATTGTGTTTGTTTCTATTTTTGTTTTCTGTTTGTGTTCTCTAAAAAGAAGTAAACAGTATAACTGTGTTTTTTTTGCATCTGATATTTGTTCATACATGTATGTACGGATCTTCTTACGTCTGTTAAAATGTATATGTATAATATTGTATGATCACATGGACCTATGGCTTACTGATTTGTAAATAAAGTGCTTCTTTCTATGTTGTTTATCTTTTAGAGACGACTGCAATACCAAGCTATGTGTAAAAAAAAAAGGAAAAAATGACAGTGAATTTTTAGTATATTCGACCTTTTGATCCCCACTGAGGGCCCCTGAGCACGGAGCCAAAACTAATATGTTTCTTGCACGCCGTCATCTTATGGTGAAGTCATACCCTACGGACGGACAGACGAACAGACGGAGGCGATTTTATTATGCCACTTTTTTTTCTTCAATAAACATGGGTATAAAAAGAGAGTTTGTGTCCACATGTTCTCTACGACACCATTTTATACTAAAATCCTCAATGGATTGGGCGATCTGACCACGACATGCATTATAACCAATAATTGCATGTAATGATTCAGAGTAAGTGTAGGGCAGGTTCGCGGGTTCCTATGTATCCTTCCCCACTAATTTTGGCGGCTCTAAATAACATATTAATATAATGTGTTGATGAACCGTTAAATAACATTCAATTTAATACTTTCCCTGATAATGAGATCAACACTAAATATGACAAAAATATAATCAGCAACCTAGAACAAGTATCCATGGGACACCGATGTCCCCCTTTAGTGCTGTCATTCAATAGCGGAGGATATACCTAAGTAATATTGGCAGCATTGTTCAAATTGTGATACAAGCATGCATGTTTACAGAATAATTCCTTAGTGTGTCCTATTAATGTCAAGAACCTGAGCGACCTCAATTTCCCATGTGTATGCTCCCCGAAGGAAGAACATATGCAATTTCAGACATTGGGACATTCGGACAATGGGAGGAAGTGCAGAGTATAAGTACCATAACTCTATCGTCATTCAAGACTATAGTTATTGCCTTTTGCAATGTTATACTAATAATTCTTGTGCGGAGCAAACCCAAAATATAGTAATGGAACTGAAATG